>JAENHJ010000265.1:0-44485 GCA_025330945.1 Mucuna pruriens | reverse complement strand
TTGTAAACCAGATTGTCCTCGACCTAAATTGTATTGTGATATGAGGCTGGGTGGTAGGACCATAGGCCGAGCATCCCAGGCGTGGTTTAAGGCAGGAGAGCCTAATGGAAAGGCTGGTCTGGAATCAGAAATGTGGGTTCGGGAGTTGGTTACACGCTAGGGCATAGGGGCCCCCAATATGCCTATCATGATAGTTACCCTTAGCTAGCTATATGGGAAGAGGGCCGGTGATTGTGCGTATTTTAGGTTGTGTTTTTTGGTCTAAGTCTTGGGAAGGAGGAGGTTCAGGTAAGGTGTTCGAGATTTTGGATTTAAGATTTGACTCGATGGGGTGTGCCCCCAGGCCACGCATGGCTCTAGAGGATTCAAAGTCTACGTTGTTCTGGATGGGGTGTTGCTAGAAAGGGTGAGGCCTGGCCAATACCAGCTAAAATGGGAGAGGTTTGGAGGATTTGGGAGGCCTGAGAGGCTCAGAGATTTGGCTTTCAATCTTCTAGAGTTTCTGCCCAAAATTCCTCCCTTCAACTCTTCATTTCGAGGCTTTTTATAGGCTTGGGATCAGCCTATGGTTGCCCCTATATCCCCTTTGATTCTCTCCTGGTGGCCGAGTTTGTTGCAACTGTCTTCCAAGATATTATTTTATATGCGAGTTAAGGCGGGTCCCGAAGACTCCGCCTTGAAGATCAGCCCCCGGAAGACTCAATCCCGACAGTTTTGGGGTGCAACAGTTGTTCTCTTTTATTTGCATTCAGTATTGGGTCGGTGATAATGAATGCGATAAAGACTCTAAGCCTCCCGGGGAACCTACCTGGTGGTCCTGGGCTGAGTTCAGAAGTAAGTCAAGCCATAGTAACGGCCGTCACTTTCCATTGGGTGCCTGATTTGAAGAAGCCAATGTGATGTTTTTGAGGTCACTAGCCTTCTCCTTGCGCCTAGGTTCATGGTGTCAGAATTCGACCGGTTTTTTGATTAGGCCTTTGAGCTTTCCGTTGGTGCTCGGTTTAGGATGGGCCATTAAATTTGTTTTTGAGTGATCGCTAGACTTTCCTCTTGGCGCCTAGGTTTGATGATATTGCTAACTTGCTCTGACTTGATTGGCCTTTGAGCTTTCCATTAGGTGCCTGTTGAGAGCGGTCATTGGGCTGTGTCTGTGTCCGGGAGACTCGCTAGGCTTTCCTTTGGGCGCCTAGTTTGACAATGTTTCCGATCCTGCCTTGCTTGGTCCGTTTGGAGAGGCGAATCATCTATTGAACTTGGTATGGTATTGGATAGGCCGGGTCAACCTCATTTGATGGGATGTCGGGCTGCAGCTCCCTTACTATTAGTCGTCATGGATTCACGCCGAACAGATTGATGCTGGCGAGTCGGATCCACACTGGCCGAGACGCTTGGGTGCCGCTGATATCGGCTGGGTGCTGGCTGAGTCGGGTTGACGTTGGTCGAGGTGGGATTGAATGCCGGGCCGAGCCTGATTGGTACTGGCCGACGACTTGATGTCGGCCGCCTGGATCCACAAGATCGGCCAAGACTACTGATGCTGGCCGAGTTGAATTGACTGGAATTTGATTCTTTCCTTTTATTTTCCCTTTATTTATTTCTTTTTTCCTTCTTTTTTTTATTTTATTTTATTTTATTTTATTTATTTTTATTTGTGTCTTTTGAAACTCAATAGTCGCCTCGGCTACGCGCCTCTGGTTTGTCTTTTCATTTCTCAGAGGCGATTGATGGCGCCTTTTTCATTCCTCTGGGCACATTAATGGGTTTCGCTTCTTGGGGTGCATTAACTCCAGCGTGATGATTGCGCCGCCCCCGCAGGTCATACTGCTTAATGGCAAGGTCGCCTTTATTTGTGCTTTCCAAAAGGAAGTGATCCTTTGGATAAGCATAAATAAAGAATCGATCTGGTCGGGCAGGTCGTCAGGACCCTCCCGGCGGTGGGGGTGCACATCTGCCGACACCTGTGTTTACAAGGGGGGTCAAAAAGAAAGGCAAGCCTGACGCGCATCAAGCCTGTAAAGAGCTAGAATGAGACATCTGGATTTTCCATCAAATCCGGTTGAAATATGGCACTTGACTTTCCACTGTCCTCCAAAGCCAGAATGAGACAAACACTAGATTTCCATTGGCATCCAGGTCCAAGATGTGGCATTGACTTTCTTTTTGCGTCCAGGCTAAATGAGATGTATTAATTTATTTTCCATTGGCATCCTTCGTGTCTAAGATATGGCACTGACTTTCTCTTGGTATCCAGGTTGAATGCGATGTATTAATCGATTTTCTGGCATCCAGGTCCGAGATATGGCACTCGGACTTTCTTGGCGCCCAGGCTTGCAAAGGTAGACATTGGATTTTCTGGTATCCAGCCTGAAATGTGCATTGACTTTCTCGCGTGCTAGAAAAAGGTATATGTGACAAGCGGAAAATACAATCGGCCGGGCACCCAAGCTTGCAAAAGTTTACACTGCAAGCGCCACACACCACCGGCACTCAAGCTTGCAAAGTTTTTATGTAGTGACAAGTAGGGTGCACACGGCTGGCACCTAGGCTTGCAAGGTTTTATGCGATGCTTTAGTACACCGGGCCTACACTGCCTCGCAAAGTTTTTTTTTTTTGTGACGATGCTGTGGTGCACACCGGCCGGCACCCAGCCTTGCAAGGTTTTTTATGCAGCAAGTAGAGTACAATCGGGTCGACACCTAGACTTGCGGGGGGGCTGCAAGCGGAGTACACCGGGCCGGGCACTCGTGCTTGCAAAGTTTTTGTGACAAGCAGTGGTGCATACTAGCTGGCACCCAGGCTTGTGGGTTTTATGTGGCAAAATGAGTACACCATCGGCTAGTACTCAAGCTCGCAAAGTTTTCGCCAAACAAAGAGACACACTGGCTGGTACTCTTGCAAAGTTTTTGGCGGTAAGCCGGAGTGCACACTGGTTGGCACCCAGCTTGCAAAGCAAACGTGAACTTTGAAGAAAGGGGTTCTGGCCATCGTGAGATGATTTAATGTTAGGGGAATCTTGCCGTGTGCTTCTTGAGTCGGACTGGGTTATAACGGCCTCCCTTGGGCCGAGACAAAGACGGCCAACGCGAACGACCGAGATAAAGGCCCACGGAGGGATCAACCGAGACCGCCGAGACGGAGGCGCCTATGAGGCCGCCTACCTGGCGTGTGCCCGGCCCGACAGAGAGAATAGGTTTTGATTATCCGGGCCTGCCTTTTTGTTTTTTTGTTTTTGTTTTTTTTTTTTTTGCGCGCTGGCTCCAACATTTGAATTTCGAGGCGCTGGGTTGCGCTGGGATCGACGCGTTTCGCCACCTCTTCGACGGCTTTCATTTTCTGGAATGCATTGGACGGTGGCGCAATGATTACACCGCTTGGAAAAACACGAATCTCGCCACGGTTCCAAGGCAGGCGTTATTTTGGGAAGCACGTATTTTATTTGGTTTTACTCAAGCCTTTGGCTTCATTCCCATTTCCACTATTTGTCTCAGCTTGCCGCTACGCCTCGTATTTTCTTTCTTTCAACCTTCGGTTTTCCCAAGTCTTTGCTCTTCCTCAACCCTTCCTTGCATCCCTAGCCTTCGCCTTCCTTACCACCATGTCAGTACTTATAGCTTCCGAGGCTTACTCTTCTTTTCTTTTTCTTCTTCTTCATTGGGGCGAGGGACCTAGGAGGCCATGCCCGCGGCTAGTGGTCAAGGGGTTCACAGGCCCCTGCACCTTTGGTGCCCGAGGGGTCCACTAAGTGGGTCCACAAGGATGTGCTAGAAAAATCAGTCCGAAGTGACGCTGCTCGAGACGCAGGTCCCTCGAGGGACGGGAAATGGCTCAGCGCCCCACACCGTCCGTTCAAAGGTGGGTGCGCGGCAAAAGAGGGAACGAAAAAGCTATGCCGCCAAGGAGGGAGGAGTCGCTTCATTTATATATGAAACGGCCGTTATTGGATTTGGGGTGACCCTCCCCCCCGACTTTTCAGGCTATGTCCCGGTGGGGTGGGATAGCCCCATCTCGACTTCACCCCAGTTGGTTGGGCGCCGGTTCAAAGCCAGGCGGTTTGCCTTGCCCTTGGATTTTTTCTCATCCGCCGCCTTCCTCAGCCACACCGCACTCACCTCGAGTAAGCCGCTTAGTTGGTGGGTCTTACTGACGCCCGGGGCTTAACACAGGCTCTCCCTCCTACACCCGCCTTCCTACAAGTTCAAGAGTCGGTTTGCTAAGGTTCACATCCGAGGCGAGTCACTTCGCTGACTTTCGCCTTTGTCACTTTATTGGCGGAACCCCCTAAGTTCAAGCGGGCTGGTGAGGGGCCAATTTTTGGAGGCTAAGTTTGATTTGCAAATACTGGATAGCCTGCCGAGAGAGAATGAATTACAGGGACATAGTGTCCTGGATCTCCACAAGCAACGCTACCTTCACCTCGAAGAAAGGAGTGGTTACTTACGCACGACTCACGCTACCGAAAAGTGATAACATGTGGTGTTTTGGCCTGCGTGTATGTTAAAGAAGGCTAGGAGTGGACATGGTTAAGTTGATTAAGAAGGCTCGTCGACCAACGATGCTGGGAGCTCTAGTCGAAGGCTCTTGAGACCAACATCGCCGCAACTACGCCGTAAAGAAGTCGGTCGCAGCTTGGCCGAGAAGGACTCCTCCCCGGTTGACGAGCTGACGGCCCTAGTCGAAATTATCCGGCTGCAAGGAGGCAGGCAAACGAAAGGCCAACTCTACAACCGCAAAGGAGCGCCACTAAGAAGGGGAAAGGTACCGGCCTCCTCCTCCACCTTTGCCTACTTAACCCAAAGGCAAAGTGGTGACTTCAGGAGCCAAATTTGCTCCCGGCGGTTTGTCTTTACGTGGCCCTCCTACTGCCAATTCCTTATGGGCCCTGGATTTGATGCCTGAGGTCTTTTTCCTACCAACCGCATATCTTAGCATGATCTGGGGTCGCAAGTGCTTGCTGGAGCCGACAACTCGCTTGATATGATGACCGCCATGGCTTCCTTTGGAAATTTGGCGAGGGTTGGCGAGGAAGGCTGAGTAGATTGTGGCCAAGGAGGCCATCAATAAGAAGGAACTAGAGAAGGCTTTGAAGGCCAAGGCCGACTTTTTAGCCGAGGTCCGTAAAATGAAGGAGGCTAGTCAGAAGGCCACTGTTGAGATAAAGATTTGAAGGCCAAACTTGTCGCTTCTCAGGTCGAATCATCCTTGCCAAGACAAAGGTATCTTCATCGAAAGCTGAGATGGCTTCTTCTTGAGAACAAAGGCGCATTTGTCAGAAGCTGAGGTGGCATCGCTGAAGTCCACTTTTTGTGGAATCTTTTGATCAAGGGTGACGGGAGGTGGAGGCTCTTCTATCTTCCTCGATAAGGAGACCCCTCAAGATCGCGGAAGCCAAGACTATGGTCGCAAAATCTGAGGCGGGCAAGTTGAAAGAGGAGAATACAGAGTTTGCTAAGAGGGTGGCTTGCTTGGAGGGGGCCATTGTAGAACAACATGAAGATGAGTTCAATAAAGCCCTTAAGAAAATAGCTCTACTGGCCCCAGATTTTGACCTCAGTCCATACGATATGACCAAGGAGGTCTGAGATGGGAAACTTATTTCCCTCTTGGATTCTCCTCCGAAATAGGCTTGTGATGACTTTATTAATGAAATGGATTTTTTTTTTGTCATCTTCTTTGTTTTTTTTTTTTTTTTTTTTTTTGAATTTTCTGTTAAAAGGCGAAGGGGTTTTCTATTGATTATTTAATGGTATCAATCAAATTTGGGATGATGGCTCAATGGACTTAACACTAAGGGAAGTAATGACTTTAGTCCAGACTCGGGTCATAATGGCTTGATGGAATTGACGCTTAAGGGAGTGAGAATGATACTACGGGAAATAAAGACTTATAGACTCAGTGCTTGGGTATAGTGGCTTAAGAGGATTAACACTAAAGGGGAACAACGGCTTAATGGAATGAATACCTAAAGGAAACGGGGCCAATGGCTTCTGGAGAGGGATTAACGCTTTTTAGAGGAGATCGCAGGTTTCGGTCTAGACTCGACTTGAATCGAATGGGGAATGACCTCGACATAGGTGCTTAAGGGGGCATGATGCAAGGTTAGGGGTAGTCACGGTAACTTAGATTGTAGATGAGTTAGGATCTGAGTGTCTGTCTTCGGCCACTTAGCCGACTTGGGCAAAGATGGGAGCGTGGGGCGTGGATGAGCCGACTTTTTTGGGCCGATAGTCGGGTGAGGGGAGGCATTCGGCCTTGCAGCTCCCCGAGTACCACTTTCAAGGTTTCCCAAGAGCCGGGGCTACTTGTTCCTCCGATATCAAGGTGTCATTAAGCTATGAGGTAAAGCCGGGTTTGATGGTCGCCTAGGATCTTAAGGCAGCATTCTCTAGGTTAGGTTAATCAATGTGGCTCTATGGGTATGCAATAATTTGGACAAGGGAATGCTAACTTAGGTATGTGTGATGATGGGGAATGCTGACTTAGGTATGTATGACATGGGAATGCTGACTTAAGTATGTATGAGTGAATGAGTTGATTGGGAGGTTTAGAGCTGGTTTGGATGATCCTAGACTTTGGATTTATTGGCCCCCATCTTGGCTTCCATACCTAACTTTGTGACAATAGAAGTCATAGATGGGAAACTTGTGTAAGTTCTTGACTTAGGGTTGAAAATTGTGACATGAAACCAAATTGACTATCTTGAAGAGACAACTGACTTGGGGGTCAACATGACCAAGATGGCATGGGATCAAAATGACCACATCAAATTGGAAAAGTTGGTACTAAGCCACAAATGCCTAAGTTAGGACCTAAATGACTAACTTAGGACAAACCCGACTCAGGGTCAGTAATAATAGTCTGGCATAGAGACTTGACACAAAGTCAATAGGGAGATTCGACACGAGTCGGTAGAGAGACTTGACATAAAGTCAATATGGAGACTAGATACAGAGTCGACAGAGAGACTCGACACGTAGTCGACAAAGAGGTTCGACACAGGGTGGGCGACTTAACACGGAGTCAAAATGGAGACTTGACACGAGGTTGGCAAAGAGACTCGACATGGAGACTTGACATGAGGTTGGCAGAGAGACTTGACATGAGGTTGGCAGAGAGACTCGACATGGGGTCGATAGAGAGACTTGGAACGGATTCAACAAAGAGACTCATACGGAGTTAACCCAAGACGAAGTGGGCAAAGGACTTAACATAGAGTTGGTATGGGCCCAAACATGGTGTTGGAAGGTGGGAGTAACCATGGGATGGCGTGCGTGCATGCTGTATGTATGCATTTATGCATGTATGCAAACTAATTAAGATTTTATTTTGGTGGGGGGGGACAGACATTTGGATGCTCAGAATGCATGTCATATGTGCGGATTACAGGATGCGTGAATGTTTGAAATGCATGTGGGTTGCATGGACGTTTAACATGGAGCGTTGGACGCATGGTCGCATGGATGTATGGAGGTTTTCCATGGATGGCTAGATGCATGGATGCTTGACATAAATCGCTAGATACGTGGTTGTATGAATGTGTGGAGTCGGGGGTTGTTAGATGCATGGATTACCGGGTGTACGTAATAGCAAGATGTGGAGTTGGACGGGGTACATGGGGTGTGCGTTTAGCAGAGGCAAGTCTCTATTACCCTACAGTTTGCCATCCCAAGACTCGTGGTGTAGGCAATTGAGATTCTTACGTTTCCGCTTTGGTGTTAGAGACATCTTGGATGTTGTCACATTGTCATTGCTCGTGAGTTGAGACTAGTCAAAGACTCACTTTTTGAGTGGTCTTCAACTTTTCATCTTAACTGTAACGCTCCTTTTGTTTCTTTTTATTTTTAGCTTATGGAGGAATGGAAAGGATTGTGTTTATGTTGTTCCTGGTGGAAGGTTTATCCTCATGTATGCAATTTTCAAGAGTCCATCGCTTTAAGGATAATTTGGGTGTATCTATGGGCTTCTTCTAGCTAACTTTCTCAAGGGGTCGCCTCACTCCTTATGTTGGTGGCTTGTCCCTCAGTATTGCATTTTCTCTTAGATTGCTCTTTTCAAGTTTTCAGTCTCAGTGAACTTTTATTTGATTCTTTTTTTTTTTTTTTTTTTTTGGCTCTGACTTTGCCTAGGTTGTTATTTTGAGGTTTCAACCTAGCGAGCCGCTTTTTTTTGTCTTTTTTTTTGGGGACATTGAGTGAATGGGAGTTTTTAAGCATAGTAAAGTTTGATGCGGTAGACCATCTTTCCTTCTTGGTTTGGAGGTCAAGTAGCCAGGCTAGATGCTTGAGGCTTTATGATTACCCTTATTATCCTTGCAGGTTTGATCGATGGAATAGTCAAAATTTGAACATGAGATATTAGAATCAAGGATGGATTTTTTTATTGGTATTTTTAACTTGTTTTAAGCGCAGGAATGGAATCATGGAGAGTCAAAGTATATTTCATTGATTATTTGAAGAGAGAGCATTACAGTCAATGTGAAAAAGGATTGAAGACTACAAAACAGGGGCTCTTCTTAGGATGCAGCCTAATCAGAACTCGGCTTCGCAGTTTTTTGTTTCTTTCTTTCTCTTTTTACGAGTCCTAGCCAGTTCATGAAACCAGCAGTTGGGGATTCGAAGTCGCAGTCAAGTTTGTTCCTTCCTCTTCCTCGCTAACATAGGATGGGGGGGGGGGGGGTTGTCGACAATCCTCCCACGTTTGAGGTCGAACTCGATTCTCTCCCCCACAATCACCAAATTTGCGAAGTTTGATGCCACGCTCCCTACAGCCTTGTCGTAGAAAGGGGACGACTACGTCTCTATGAACATGGAGACCATTTCATTCTCAATTAGCGGGGGTTTGACCTGGGCTACCAACTCGCGCCATCGCTGGGCATAATCTTTGAATCCTTCGGACTCCATTTTGGACAGATTCTAGAGTCGGACCTGTCTAGGGGCCATATCTTTGTTGTATCTATATTGGCAGGCACGAATGTCTCTGCCAGGTCCCTCCAAGTCCTTACTTGTCCTTTTCCAGGTTAATATACCAATTTAGGGCGGCCCAAGTGAGACTATCTTGGAAGCAATGTACCAGGATCTTGTCTTGGTAGATGTAGGCAACCATTTTTTCGACAAAGACATGGCGAGATGTACTTGGGGGCATGAACTGCCCTTGTACTTTTCGAATTTTGGGGTTTTGAAATCCATCGAGGGCCACGTCGGACATTAAGCAAAGGTCTGTGACATCTAAGCTATGGCCTCTTGTACCTTCAATGATCCGTACTCGCTGTTCCAAGGAACTGATTTTTTCGTTATGAACACGGGTAGTTTCCAGAGTTCTGAAGGTAGCTCAAGTTTTCCTAGGGAGTCCCAGGGGTAGGAGTAGTGAGGCAAGCTTACCGTACTGGGCGGTTTGCTTCTACTGCTTCGGGTTCTTCTATCGTTTGCTCCATGTGTCTGGTTCGGGCTCAGGTATGGTATGGGTGGCTCGAGGTTGCTCTGATGCCCCCTAGTTTGACGTTGACTCCATCGTTTCTAGGATCTAGCCAATTTGTGCCCTTAATTGTCCAACATCATTTTTATAACGCTTCTTGTTGTTTTGCTAGATCCTTTTTAGTTGTGTTCATCCGTTTTGCCTTGGGAAGCGCCCTGTAAAGGTTTTTCAAAACTTGATCCTTGCCTTGTTATTGGTCTTGGTGAGCTAATCGGGTGGAGAATGAAATGCAACGTGATGAAATGCAACACCTAATCTTAAATGCATGGTGGAGATGAATGTAGAATATGATGCATGCTATTTTTTTTTTTTTACAAGGTTAGAATTGAATGGAAAGTGGAATGAGCCATTTGTGGAAATGTCATGGGGTAGAACGAAATTAGGGAGATGGAAGAGAGCCAACTTAAATAAGAGGATGGCACGGGACCGGATGCGACTTGGAATCGACACTAGGGTAGGGTTGAAGTTGGATAAATGGGAATAGCGTAGAGTCGGACTCGGATTGGAATCGATACAGGGGCCAAGATGAAATTGGTTAAATGGGGACGACACCTGAGACGAGCTCCTGGATCGCACAGGTGTATTAGCTAACCCAGTTCGGGTGTACTAGCCAACTCGGGCTCGAGTGTACTAACCGGCTCGGGCTCGGGTGTCTTGGGCCGACTTCAGGCTCGGGTGTATTAGGCCGACCGGGCTGGGTGTATTACCGAGCTCGGGCCGGTGTCTTGGCCGGCTCGAGGCTCGGGTGTTTATGGGTTGACGCAAGCTGGGGTTTACTGGCCAGCTCGGACTAAGGTTTACTTGGCTGGCTCGGACTAGGGTTTGCTTGGTCGGCTCGGACTAGGGTTTGCTTGGCCGGCTCGAACTAGGGTTTGCTTGGCCGACTCGAACTAGGGTTTGCTTGGTCGGCTTAGACTAGGGTTTGCTTGGCCGGCTCGGGCTAGGGTTTGCTTGGCCGGCTCGACTAAGGTTTACTTGACCGACTTGGACTAGGGTTTACTTGGTTGACTTGGACTAGGGTTTACTTGGTTGACTTGGAATAGGGTTTACTTGGCCGGCTCAGACTAGGGTTTACTTAGCCGGCTTCGGACTAGGGTTTACTTGGTTGACTTGGACTAGGGTTTGGTCATTTTTAATCAAACACATGGTTAGATGGGCCGCTTTCCCTTTTCTTTGGGATCTTTCTAATCATCCTCTCCAAAAGGGTTCTTGGGTCTATAGACCTTCCCCTGGGGTAGTACCATGGATCGGGATAGATTTCCCGAACATGGTCACCCCACAGGATGGTCAGCCCCAAGTGGAACTATCGCGATCCCCAATACTAAGACATCTCTAGCATGGAGACCACTACACATTCCTCTCTCCCTAACTCACAGGCCTGGGAATAAGGCCCCTCTCATTGGTGTAACCGCATAGTAGTAATATTCCCCGTAAAAACCTCATTTTGTCACAATATTAGTACATCATATCGTCTACCCTAGGGTTTTCACAGGTAGTATGCAAGCATCAAATTCAAATTACAACACGTGCACCAATTAACAAAGATAAATGGAAACACAAGACCCAACCTTAGAGTTTTCCCCCCCACAACCTTAATTCTCGTGCAAAATATATTTCAAGCAATGACAATTTTATATATTTTTCTAGAAATTTTTGTTTTTCTTTCAAAACTCATATTTGAGGTATAATTAAATATTAAATACAAGCATTTCTTGAAAGAAAAAAAATAAAAAAAATAAAAATAAAAATAAAATAAAATAAAATTGAATCCTGAAATTGACAAACATAAGCACCCATCTTCCCTATGCAACTAACCTAATGGGGCTCAACTCTCAATAAAACAGGGGTCCCCGATGGAGTCGCCATCTGTCACAACCTAAATTGTGACGTGAGGCCGGGTGGGCCGAGACCATGTCGACCCACAAGGGGAGTCGCCACCGACGTTTTGGTTTAGGGAACGCATGGGAAACCTAATGGAAAGGCTGGTCTGGAATCAGAAATGTGGGTTCGGGGGGTTGGTTACACGCTAGGGGGAATAAAGGGCCCCCAATATGCCTATCACTTGATAGTTACCCTTAGCTAGCTATATGGGAAGAAGGACGATTGCTTGTATTTGGGTTATGTTTTTGGTCTAAGTCTTGGGAAGGAGGAGGTTCGGGTAAGGTGTTCTGAGATTTTGGGATTTAAGATTTGACTTGATAGGGGTGTGCCCCACTAGGCCCACGATACCTCGGCTCTGAGGGATTCAAAGTCTACGTAGTTCCGGATGGGGTGTTGCTAGAAAGGGTGAGGCCGGGTCAATACCAGCCTTGGCTATGGGAGGGTTTGAGAGATTTGGGAGGCTTGGGAGAGGTTTGAGAGATTTGGCTTTCAATCTTCTAGAGTTTCTGCCCGGAAAAATTCCTCCCTTCAACTCTTCATTTTGAGGCTTTTTGTAGGCTTGGGATTGGGCCGGTGGTTGCCCCCATATCCCTTGATTCTCTCCTGGTGCCGAGTTTGTTGCAACTGCCTTCCAAGATATTATTTTATATGTGAGTTAAGGTGGGTCCCGGGAAGACTCAGTCTCGGGAAGACTCAATCCCGGACAGTTTTGGGGTGCAACAAAGATGTACCGAGTTCTTTATTAATCTATTAACTTTTTGTTTTAACTAGGATTTTAGCCTATGTATTATTCAAGAAAAATATTTATCTTTATATAATTATAATTATTTATACTATAGAAATATCTTAACTATATAAAATATATAATATATTTTAAATTTATATAAAATAATTTAAATTATGGTATAAATTAATATTTAAATTAAATGAAATAGACAATTAACAAAATTATACGCAGGCAAACACTATAGAACATTATTATTTCAGTCTAAATCATACATGTATATTCTTTGTTAATATATTAACTTTTAGTTTTAACTAGTATTTTAGCCTATATATTATTCATGATAAATATTTATTTTATATAATTATAATATTTCATAATCAATAAATATTTTAAGAACATAAAATATATTATATCTTAAATTTAGAAAAATAATATGAATTGTGACATAAATTTATTATTCAATTAAAGCAAGTAGAAAATTAGGAAGACTATGTGGACGCGCACGTATTAGTACATGATAAAATATTATTGTCTCATTAAATCTTACATGTATATTCTTTATTAATATATTAAATTTTAATTTTTACTAATATTTTAGCCTATGTATTATTGAGGATAAATATTTATTTTTATATAATTATAATTATTTCACAAAAAATAAATATTTTAAGTATATAAAATATATAATATATTTTCAATTGATAATGCATATTATATAAAATATATAGTATATTTATA
The DNA here is from genome assembly GCA_025330945.1 of Mucuna pruriens. Taxonomy (NCBI): domain Eukaryota; kingdom Viridiplantae; phylum Streptophyta; class Magnoliopsida; order Fabales; family Fabaceae; genus Mucuna; species Mucuna pruriens. The sequence continues at coordinate 31,671 of JAENHJ010000265.1, read as the reverse complement.
ATGAATAATAGACATTATTTTAAAAAAATTATTTCTATGTCTCTGCCTAAATAAGAAAACAAAAAAAAATGGTGAATATTGTCAAATTATATTTCAAATTAGATGATTTTAAGATAGATTGATTTAATATTTACAAATTTTACATGAAGGTCAAGGTTACATTTTCGAAATGGTTGCAATAAACAAGTGATCTCTGAATATATGAAAAAAATTCTTTTCATTTTCTTCTTTTGGGTATATTGTGATAGCCTGTTTTAGAGAAAATAATGTAACAATGTCATGCATAATGAGAAGAAAGATTAAGATGAAGGAAGTGGAATAGTTAAGCAGACATCACATGACCATCTTCAAATGAAAACTCTGGCTCTTCGACAAACTTATCGAGCTCTTTCTTCCAAAACCACCATGTTAAGTAGAATAGTTAAGTAGAAATCACCATGATCGTTATCATCCAAAACAACATGTTCTATACATCTGACTATCATGGGACCGATATCATCCTCTGTCGTTACCTCGATGGAGGGCTACCCCAATGTCGTAACGATGCAAGCAAAAAAGAACAATGAAGCAAAAATAAACATGAGTTAGTTGGTATACATTATCAATATTTTTCTACCAATAAATGGTTAATATATGAGTGGTACTTAATATAGGTTTGTGAAACAAAGAAATTTGAATATTTATTGATGTTAATGGAAACTATTTTAATAAAAAAATATACTAATAAGTAATAATTAAATAGTCTGATAGATGATAGATCATTATATTCCTTTATAATCATGTATGTAAAGAAAAAATGTATCAATTTCCTATTGTAAATATCTAATTGTATTTAATGTTGATTACAATTTTTTTTAAATATTGATTAAATAAATTTAGGAAAGAATCTCCAATTGAATAAATAACTAATTAGTGATTTCACATAAAAATTCAAAAGAAAAAATTAATCATCATATAATGAAAAAGCACGTTATTATATATGATAATGATTTAATTAAAGGATATATAGTTATTAGATATCTATAGAAATCCTTTGCAATTTGCAATACTGATGATGAAGTGTGATGAACTAAAATTTTAATAAATAAGGGTGTAAAGTATTAATGCATCATAATCTTTACTGGAAAAATTATTTATTAAAGCGAATCATAGTTTAGATTACATGCATAAGTTCATTCATTTTTTTAGTTTTCTCCAGGCTCAACAAATTTTGTGAATGCTGCTAACTTGATAATTTTTGTAAAGTTTACATATTTTTATTTTCATGATTGTTTAAACTTATTCTTTATTGTGTTTACAATTACATGTTAAAATGTCAATAACAAAACAATTTTATTTAATAATAATTATTATAGTATATATATATGTGTATAATTAATATACAAAATTTAGAATATCAATCCATTATAAATCATGCTACATAAAATTTACAAAACAATTTAAAACTTTAAGATTTGTTAATAATATAAAAAATCTATTTAGTATCCATTTTCAATTATTATTTACAAAATGTAAATCAATTATAAATCATGCTACATATAATTTACAAAATAATTATTTTAAAAGTCAACAATTTTAAACCCTAAGATTTGTTAGTTAAAAAATTTAGTGATTTTGAAAAGGACGTACATTATTACGTAAAGAGAATATACATGCATGTCATAATAATTAAGGATTTGAATTTATTGCATATGATAATGATTAAATTAAAGGATATATACAGTCATCTGGATATCTATAGAAACCCTTTGCAATTTGCAATGCCAAGATGATGAAATAAAATTCTACCAAATAAGCTTGTTTAATATAAATGCATTATAATCGTTTTCTGTCTCCAAAAAATATTTATTGAAGAGAATTATAGTTTATATGGATAATATGAGTTCATTCATTTTTATTAAGAGTTTTCCCAGTTCACTACCGGGATTTGTGCATGCTGCTACTTAATAATTTTTATATACTTTAAAATTTAAATATAAATATTCACGCTAAGTAGATTGTTTCATAGTGATGTAAAAATATTTTTATTTTCATAATTATTTAAACATTATTTATTGTTTTTATAATTACATGTGAAAAATTCAATGACAAAACAGTTTTATTCAATATAATATATATAGTAAATTATATATATATATATATATATATATATATATATATATATATATAATTTACTATATAAATCAATTATAAATCAAGTTATATATAATGTACACCATAATTATTATAGAATTTTAAACTTCAAGATTTGTTAATAATATAAAAAATCTTTATAGTATCCAAGTTCAATTATTATTTGAATTAAACTAAATTTCTTAATATAGTTTATTTTTGAAAAAAAAAATATTAATACTTTTGACATATGCCTATAATCGCACATTAAAATACTAATATTTAAATTGGTTAGTGATGAGATTTTAGTATTAGTCAACGATGTGATTGAATATTTGTATCTTAGATTGATTAAGCAAGTATGATTTAACAATATTTAGGTCTTAAAATAAAATTCTTTTACAAAATATTGTATTCTTATTATTATAATATATGAGAATCAACTCTACATAAACATCATCGTAATACAATATTGAAACATTCTGTCATTTAGTTTTCTTTTCTTTCTCTACACGTAGGAATGGCTTCTTCCGGAAGAAATACTGAAAGAAATTCAAATACAAAGAGGAGAAAGATTAAGATGAAGGAAGTGGAACAATTAAACAAGCGTCCCAAACGTAAACTAGGACTCTTCAACAAACTCACAGAGCATTCTCTTCTATGTCAAGTAGAAGTAGAAACGGCCGTGATCGTGACCTCCCAAAATGGCAAACTATATACATGTGGCTACCTTGAGGTTGATGCTGTCATTAGCCGCTACCTAGTCGGAGGTCCTCCTCAATGTTGCAACCATGCAACTAAAAAGAAACAACAAGAGTTAGTTCAAAGCCTAAGACTGGAATACGAGGCCGTTCATAATCGCTTGAAAGAAGATAAAGAGCGTCTTCAAGAGATCACCACAGAGACACAAAAGAGTTATTTCAACTTTTCTTCTTGGTGGAATCTCTCCACTAACCATATGGATTTGGAGAATCTTGAGCAATTCAAGACCTCCTTGGAACATTTGAATTTTAATCTCGTTGGGGCAATGCAAGAGAAGCGGTTAAATCTAGTTCCACCAATGCCACTGGCTATAGTTCCACCAATGCCATCTATGGTTCCTTAAATGCCACATGCCATAGTTCCACCACTATAGTTTTCAAACATGTTGCTCCTAACTCAATGTTTAAGTGGAAATCAAGTTAAGATTATCGTAGTAGTGCTGTTAGTACTGCTTTGACATTTTGTACAAGTGGTTTTTCTGTTATTAATAGAGTTTAATGCTTATAGCATAAAACTAGTTATAAACTGTGATTTAATCACAAACGACCACTGTTATAACTTTTAAGGTATTTACTGTAAAAGTCAAACGACTTACCATATATAGTGAGTTTTCATTGAATGACAAGCACACTTAGTTTTTCTTAATAATATATACAACGTGAAAATATGTGATATGCTCACGCACGTAAGTTATCGTCTTGAAAATTACATTGAAAATAAGGAAATGAGCCTTAAATGTTTCTTTATCCAAAAAGCTACCAAATAAACTCCAAAAATAAAGACTTGATAAATATTAATTGTTAGGAATTATTTTGCTCCAAATTATTATCTATAAATTGAGTCAAGATTATCTTCAAGGTACAAGAATTTTACAATTGTCATTGGGCTCAAAATCAGCTAAATTTTCTTGAGCTTAAATGTCCTTAACAAAGCATTGCAAAGTCTCTTTAACTCCTTTTGCTCTTGTTATAGTCATTGAGTCGTCTATTCCTTAAAAAGAATCTTGGAGATTGTTGGATTCATCTAGATTTCCATCAATCTCTCCTTATTTGAAAAGATTCATCCTTGAATTAAGTTTATCACCTACATCTAACAAAGATAAATCAATCACATTAAAAGTAGACTATTTTGATACTCACTTGGAAGGTAATGTTTATAAGCTTTGACATTGATCTTCTCAATCACTTGGAAAGGGTCATCACTTCTTGGTTGCAACTTAGATTGTCTTTGTGCAAGGAATCTTTCTTTTCTCATATGGACCCAAACTCAATTACCGGGCTCAAAAGATACTTTCTTGCGCCTTTTGTTGGCTTGGTTGGCATATTGTCGAGTTTTCTTCTCAATTTGTTGCTTCCCTTTTCATGTAGTTGCCTAATATATTTTGCCTTTTTCTTGCCATCTTGATGACCTTGCTTATTCATTGACGACGAAATCATGTCCAATTAAGTTAGCAAATTAAAACCATAAACCACTACAAAAGGGGAATGACTAGTAGTTGAATTTACAACCCTATTGTATACAAACTCAACATGTGGCAAGGATTCTTTCCAATATTTTAAATATTTTTTAATCATAGCACATAGTAAAGTGGAAACTTTGTGATTTATTATCTTAGTTAGTCCATCAATTTGTGGATGACAAGTTGTAGAAAAGGGAAGTTTTGTACCTAACTTATTCCATAAAGCCATGTAGTCTAACAACCTTTTTAAAAAATAAATATGCTACGTTTGTGGCATCATTTGTCTAATGGAAAACAATGAAACATGCCATCTTAGAATACCTGTCAACAACAAAAATAGAATCCTTGCCTCTTTTTGGACTGAGGCAAGCCTAACATAAAGTCTATAGAAAGGTTAATTCAAGGTGTATTAGAAATAGAAAGTGGGGTATATAACCCATGAGGATTAACCTTAGACTTTGCCCTTTTGTATGTAATAAACTTATCCTAAAGTTTCTCAACATCATGTTTCATGTGTGGCGAATGGAAATATTCATGCAAAGTACTTAATGTCTTTTTAACCCTAAAATGTCCCATAAATCTTCCCCCATGAGTCTCTCTAACAAGTAATTCGTGCAAAGAACTTTTAGGCTACAAAGCTTATTTCCTTTAAACAAAAATCTATCATGCGTATAGAACTCATTATGTACACCATTTTCACAAGAAACATAGATATGTGCAAAATGAGGATCAATCACATATAACTCTTCACATATTCAAATCCAAGAAGTTTATCATCTAGAGTTGAGAGGAGAACATACCTTCTAGAAACAACATCAGCAACTACATTCTCTTTTCCTTTCTTATATTTGATTACATATGAAAATTGCTTGATGAATTCAAGCCATTTTGCATGCCTCTTTTTTAGTTTTCCTTGCCCTTTCAAATGCTTCAAAGATTCATGGTCAATGTGAATTACAAACTCTTTTTGCTTGAATTAATGCTGCCATATTTGTAAGGATGTTACTAGAATGACCTTCTTGCATCAAAACAGCTCCAATGCCTATACTTGAAGCATCACTTTCAATCTCAAAATATTTGGTAAAATTAGGCAAAAGAAGTAATGGTGTATTGGTAAGCTTTTCTTTGAGGGAATTAAATTCCTTCTCTTGCTCTTCCTCCCATTTAAATCCTACACTCTTCTTCACAATTTCAGTTGAGAGTGTAGCTAGTGTACTAAAATCCTTAACAAATCTCCTATAAAAAGTATCCAACCCTTGAAAACTTTTCATTTCACTCAAAGTTTTGGGTGTAGGCCATTCTTTTATTGATTTTTCCTTTTCCTCATCAACCTCCACACCCTTTGAGCTAATAACAAAACTAAGAAAAATTACTTGTTCAATTCCAAATAAATACTTATCAAAATTTGCATACAATTTCTCTTTTCTTAACACATTCAACACACTTCTCAAATGCTTAAGATGCTTCTTTTAACTCTTGTTGTATATCAAAATGTCATCAAAATAAACACCAATTTTACAAAGAAAAGAATGCAGTACATGATTCATGAGATGCATAAATGTACTAGGAGCATTAGTTAAACCAAAAGGCATAAATAATCATTCATAAAAATCATATTTGGTTTTGAATGAAATTTTCCATTCATCTCCCTCCCTTATCCTTCTTTGATGATATCCACTTTTAAGATCAATTTTAGAAAAATAACATGAACCATGAAGCTCATCAAGCATGTCATCTAGCCTAGGAATGGGATGTCTATTCATTTTAGTGATTTTGTTGATGGCTTGGCAATCAACACACATTCTCAATGTTCCATCCTTCTTGGGGACTAAAAGAACTAGTACAACACAAGGACTCATGCTTTCCCTCACATGTCCTTTGGAGAAGAGATCATTCATTTGCTTTTATATCTCTTTAGTTTCATTGGGGTTGCTTTTGTATGTTGTTCTGTTGGTTAGGGCCTCTGGGATCAGATCAATGTGGTACTCAATTCTTCTAATAGGAGGCAAGCTACTAGGGACCTTCGTGCCACTAAAGAGATATCACACTAGAGTGGCATGGCTAACCGTAGAGGTAAATATTAGTAAGGTTGCACTTAGCTTACTTCTTGAGTTCAAATAGTACTACATCGCATTGTTGTAGTACGAGGAATGCATCATTGGGATCATTCATGTGGATACTTGTTACTGTATGTTATGTGTGGTTGCTAATTTTTTGGTCAATGTATTTTTGAAGTTTCCTTATAATTAAATGTGCATGTACGTGTGTCCTACTCATGCTGTGCTCATACCATGAGGAGAATGGAGAATATTTTTCATTCCCTTTTGTTTGAATTGTATGTGTTTGTCCCAAACACCACTTGTAGGTGATGACGAGTAGGAACAAGAGGATTAAATTAGGGCTCTTACATTTACAGAGAAGTTCCACCATCACAAATTTCAAATAATGCACCATTGAATCAACATTTAACAGGAAAACAAGTTCAAGATAACTCAAATAGTGATGTTAATACTGGGTTGAAATTTCCTATATATAATTTTTAGGCCAGTCTAGACTTTTATAGACCTATGTTCGAAACGGTAAATGAGATCATCTTTTATATATATAATTTGTTAAAATAACCATAATTTATATTGAAAATTCAACACATAATTTTATTAAAAATTATGTTATATTTCATTAATTGAATAAGTTTTAAAAAAATTCAAAAAGATATATTATATATTTTATTCAATTCACCTTTACGTTATTATCAGTCATCCACATAACATTGTCTTAAATTCAATTTACATGTATATTATTGGTTTATGCATTAACTTTTAGTTTTAACTAGTATTTTAGCCTATATACTACTCATGATAAATATTTATTTTTATATGATTATAATTATTTCATAATAAATAAATATTTTATTTAAAATATATATATAATATATTTTAAATTTATAAAAATAGTTTAAATTATGACATAAATCTATTTTTAAATTAAAACAAATAGAGAATTAAGAAATTTATACAAATGCAGACACACACACCATAAAATATTATTGTCTCATATTAAATCGTACATGTATATTCTTTATTAATATAATAACTTTTAGTTGTAACTAGTATTTTATCCTATGTACTATTCATATCAATATTTATTTTTGTAAGATTATAATTATTTGATAATAAATGATTATTTTAAGTACATAAAATATATAATATATCTTAAATTTAGAAAAAAATAATTTCAATTGTGACAAATTTATTTTTATATTAAAGCAAGCAAAAAATTAAGAAAATTCTATGAACATGCCCGTATACTATATACGATAAAACATTATTGCCTCATTGAATCTGATATGTATGTTCTTTATCAATATATTAACTTTTAGTTTTACTAGTATTTTAGTCTATGTACTATTGAGGATAAATATTTAATTTTATATAATTGTAATTATTTTACAATAAATAAATATTTTAAGTATATAAAATATATAATATATTTTAAATTTATAATGAATATTATATAAATTATATAGAATCTTTATAATGAATAATATACATTATTTTGAAAATTTTATATCTATTTGTATCTGTGCCTAAACAAGAAAACAAAGACACACAATGGTGAATATTGTAAAATGATGCTTTAAATTAGATGATTTTAATAAAGATTGATTTAATATTTACAAATTTTACCTCAAGGTCAATGTTACGATTTCTAAATGGTTGTAATAAACAAGTGATCTCTCAATATAAAGTGCAATAATGAAAATTTTTTTCCTTTTCTTCTTACGGGTATATTGCAATGACTTCTTTTAGAGAAAATATTGTAATAACATCATGTACAATGAGGAAAAAGATAAAGATGAAGAAAGTGGAACAGTTAAACATATTTCACATAACCTTCTCAATGAAAATCGTGAATCTTTAACAAACTCACCGAGCTCTTTCTTTTATGCCAAGTAAAAACCACCATGATCGTTACCTTCCAAAATGGAAAGCTCTATACATGTGACTATCTTGGGATCAATGTCATCATTCGCTGTTTTCTCGATGGAGAGCTTCTCTAACACTGCAATTGTGCAAGCAAAATGGAACAACGAGAGTTACTTGAAACCCTAAGGCTCAAAAACATGGCTATTCATAATCACTTGAAAGAAGAGATTAAGCGTCTTCAAGCAATCACAAAAGAGACATAGAGAGTGTAGATTTTGCCTTCCCTTGTGGTGGGATATTTCCATTAAAGATATGAATTTGAAGAATCTTGATACAAAATTTTATAAAAAATAATGGTTTGTTTTATTGTAATAAATAAATAACATCCTTTTTGAAAATTTAAAACAGATATATTATATTTTTTATTCAATTCACTTTTATGTTATTGTCCACCATGGGTAAAACTGTCTTGTCTTTAATCTTATATGTATATTTTTATTATTTATTATTTTTTTAACCAAGATGTACAAAATTCATTATTAATATATTAACTTTTTGTTTTAACTAGTATTTTAGCCTATGTATTATTCAAGATAAATATTTATCTTTATATAATTATAATTATTTATACTATATAAATATCTTAACTATATAAAATATATAATATATTTTAAATTTATATAAAATAATTTAAATTATGGTATAAATCATGTTTTAAATTAAATGAAATAAACAATTAAAAAAATTATACGCACGCATATACGATAAAACATTATTATTTTAGATTAAATCCTACATGTATATTCTTTGTTAATATATTAACTTTGAGTTTTAACTAGTATTTTAGTCTATGTATTATTCATGATAAATATTTATTTTATATAATTATAATTATTTCATAATAAATAAATATTTTAAGAACGTAAAATATATAATATATTTTAAATTTAGAAAAATAATTTAAATTGTGACATATATTTATTATTAAATTAAAGCAACTAGAAAATTAAGAAGATTCGATGCAGTGCACGTATAACTACACAATAAAACATTATTGTCTCATTAAATCTTACATGTATATTCTTTATTAACATATTAACTTTTAGTTTTTAGTAGTATTTTAGCCTATGTCTTATTGAGGATAAATATTTATTTTAATATAATTGTAACTGTTTCACAAAAAATAAATATTTTATGTATTTAAAATATATAATATATATAGTTTAATATGAAAATTTCTTTTCATTTTCTTCTTTTAGGTATATTGCGATGACCTATTTTAGAGAAGAAAGATAATGCAACAATGCCATCCACAATGAAAAGAAAGATTGAGACGAAGGAAGTGGAATAGACCTTCTTCAAATGAAAACTTTGGCTCTTCGACAAACTCATCGAGCTCTTTCTTGTTTGCTAAGTAGAAAACATCATGATCGTTTTCTCCCAAAACAACATGCAAGCAAAAAGGAACAAGAGTTAGTTGATACAGAGTACCAATATTTTTCTACCAATAAATGGTTAATATATGAGTGGTATTTAATATAGGTTTGTTAAACACAGAAATTTGAATATTGATCGATGTTAATGGAAATTATTTTATTAAAAAACTACTAATAAGTAGTAATTAAATAGTCTGATTGATGATTGATCATTATATTCCTTTATAATCATGTATGTAAAGAAAAAATGTATCAATTTTCTAATTGTAAATATCTAATTGTATTTAATGTTGATTAAATTTTTTTCAAATATTGAGTAAATAAATTGAGGAAAGAATCTCCAATTAAATAATTAACTAATTAGTGATTTTACATAAAAATTCAAAAGAAAAAATTCAACCATCATATAATGAAAAAGAACGTACATTATTATCAATGATAATGATTTAATTAAAGGATATATATAGTTATTAGATATCTATAGAAATCCTTTGCAATTTGCATTACTGATGATGAAGTGTGATGAACTAAAATTCTAATAAAAAAAAAAGTTGTAAAGTATTAATGCATCATAATCTTTATTGATCTCGAAAAATTATTTATTAAAGCGAATCATAGTTTAGTTTACATGCATAATATAAGTTCATTCATTTTTTTAGTTTTCTTAAGGCCCAACAAATTTGTGAATGCTGCTAACTTGATAATTTTTGTACAGTTTACATATTTTTATTTTCATGATTGTTTAAACTTATTCTTTATTGTGTTTACAATTACATGTTAAAATGTCAATGACAAAACAATTTTATTTAATAATAATTATTATAGTATATATATATATATATATATATATATATATATATAATATACAAAATTTAGGATAACAATCAATTATAAATCATGCAACATAAAATTTACAAAACAATTTAAAACTTTAAGATTTGTTAATAATATAAAAAATCTATTTAGTATCCATATTCAATTATTATTTATAAAATATAAATCAATTATAAATCATGATACATACAATTTACAAAATAATTATTTTAAAAGTCAACAATTTTAAACTCTAAGATTTGTTAGTAATATAAAAAATTTAGTGATTTTGAAAAGGACTTACATTATTACCTAATGAGAATATACATGCATGTCATAATAATTAAGGATTTAAATTTATTGCATATGATAATGATTAAATTAAATGATATATACAGTTATCTGGATATCTATAGAAACCCTTTGCAATTTGCAGTGCAAAGATGATGAAATAAAATTCTATCAAATAAGCTTGTTTATTATAAATGCATTATAATCGTTTTTTGTTCCCAAAAAAATATTTATAGAAGAGAATTATAGTTTATATGGATAATATGACTTCATTCATTTTTATTATGAGTTTTCCCAGTTCACTATGGGGATTTGTGCTTGCTGCTAACTTAATATTTTTGCACATTTTAAAAATTAAATATAGATATTCTCGCCAAGTAGATTGTTTCATAGTGATGTAAAAATATTTTTATTTTCATAATTGTTTAAACGTTATTTATTGTGTTTATAATTACATGTGAAAAAATCAATGACAAGATAGTTTTATTCAATAATATATATATATATATATATATATATATATATATATATATATATATATATATATATATATATATATATATATATATATATATATAAATTAATTATAAATCAAGTTACATATAATTTACAAAATAATTAGTACAGAAGTCAAGTATTTAAAACTTGAAAATTCGTTAATAATATACAAAATCTTTATAGTATCCAAGTTCAATTATTATTTGGATTAAACTAAATTTCTTAATATAGTTTATTTTTGAAAAAAGAAAAATATATTAATACTTTTGACATATAACTATAATTGCACATTAAAATATTAACATTTAAATTGGTTAGTGATGAGATTCTAGTATTAGTCAATAATGTGAATTAATATTTGTGTATTAGATTGATTGAGCAAGTATGATTTAGCAATATTTAGGTCTTAGGATAAATTCCTTTTACAAAATATTGTATTATTATTATTATAATGTAAGAGAATGAACTCTACATAAACATCATTGTAATACAATATTGAAACATTTTGTCATTTAGTTTTCTTTTCTTTCTCTACATGTAGGAATGGCTTCTTCCGGAAGAAATACTGAAAGAAATTCAAATACAAAGTGAAGAAAGATTGAAATGAAGGAAGTGGAACAGTTAAACAAGCGTCATGTGACCATCTCCAAACATAAACTAGGGCTCTTCAAAAAACTCACAGAGCTCTCTTTTCTATGTCAAGTAGAAACAACGACCATGATCGTGACCTCCCAAGGTCGATGTTGTCATTAGCCGCTACCTACTCGGAGGGCCTCCTCAATGTCGCAACCCTGTAACTAAAAATAAATAACAAGAATTAGTTGCAAGCCTAAGATTGGAATACAAGGTCGTTCATAATCGCTTGAAAAAAGAGAAAGAGCGTCTTCAAGCGATCACCATAGAGACACAAAAGAGTAATTTCTACTTTTCTTGTTGGTGGAATCTCTCCACTAACCATATGAGTTTGGAGAATCTTGAGCAATTCAAGACCTCCTTGAAACATTTGAAGTTTAATCTCATTGGGGCAGTGCAAGAGAAGCAGTTAAATCTAGTTCCACCAATGTCACTGGCTATAGTTCCACCAATGCCATCTATGGTTCTTCAAATGCCACGTGCCATAGTTCCACCATTATGTTGCTCCTAACTCAATGTTTAAGTGGAAATCAAGTTCAAGATTATCGTAGTAGTGGTGTTAGTACTGCTTTGACATTTCCTACAAGTGGTTTTTCTATTATTAATAGAGTTTAATGCTTATAGAATAAAACTAGTTATAAACTATGATTTAATCACAAACGACCACTGCTATAACTTTTAAGGTATTTAATGTAAAATTCAAACTACTTACCATATATAGTGAGTTGTCATTGAATGACAAGCATAATTAGTTTTTCTTAATAATATATACAACGTGAAAATATGTGAAAATATGTGATATCCTCACGCACGTAAGTTATCATCTTGACAATTACATTGAAAATAAGGAAATGAGCCTTAATTGTTTCTTTATCCCAAAAGCTACCAAATAAAGTCCCACAATAAAGAATTGATAAATATTAATTGTTAGGAATTATTTTGTTCCAAATTATTGTCTACAAGTTAAGTCAAGATTATCTTCAAGGTGCAAGAATTTGACAATTGTCAGATTTGGCTCCAATTCAGCTAAATCTTCTTGAGCTTAAATGTCCTTAACAAAGCATTGCAAAGTCTCTTTAACTTATTTTGCTCTTGTTCTAGTCATTGGGTCGTCTATTCCTTACAAAGGATCTTGGAGATTGTTGGATTCATCTAGATTTCCATCAATCTCTCCTTATTTAAAAAGATTCATCCTCGAATTAAGTTTATGATATGATCCTACTAAGGGATCAAAAGGAAGACCATCTTGAAAATAGGTGAAAGCGTGGCTTGGTGAAAAGGAACTTAACCTTAACCGATACCTGCCGGTAGAACCAACACTATAAAACGTTCTTAATCCTAAGAACAAAGGAAAAGTTCTCACAATCAAAAGATTTTATTAAATTCTAAAATTGTGAGTTCTGATTAATTACATGAGCTTATTTATAGGCTTAGCTAGGCAGTCTGAAAGTTAAAGCCATATTTTAATTGGCATAAAATCTTAACTAATCAAAATCTCTACCTCTATTTAAAATCTCAATCAAAATTTCTATCTATAATCTCAATAAAAAATCTCTTATAAAAAAATCTCTGTCTAAAATCTCAATCAAAAATCTCTATCAAAAATCAAAAAATCTCTATCTCTATCTAAAATAAAAAATCTCTAACTAACTACCTAGCCCAAATTACATGACAATGACTTTAAGTTTTATTTGTGTTTTTCAAGATGGGCTTCATTCTTCTTCAACTTAAAATAAAGTGACCCATTTGATGCAGCCTCTGACTCACTTTGCTCTAAGTTTTCCTTAATTCCCGAATTCAGAACCGACACAGATTGCTTTATCGTTTTGGTTTTGGACCTAGTCCTAAGACCTCCAATGCCACATAAATTATCTTTATCTTTGTCAGTTGAGTTTCTATCAGTTTATCACCTTCATCTAACAAAGATAAATCAATCACATTAAAAGTAGACTATTTTGACACTCAATTTGATCACATACGAAAATTGCTCGATGAATTCAAGCCGTTTTGCATGCCTCTTTTTTAATTTTCCTTGCCCTTTCAAATGCTTCAAAAATTCATGGTCAATGTGAATTACAAATTTACAGAGAAGTTTCACCGTCACAAATTTCAAATAATACACCATTGAATCAACATTTAACTGGAAAACAAATTCAAGATTACTCAAATAGTGATGTTAATACTGGGTTAAAATTTCTATATATAATTTTCAGGGTCAGTCTAGACTTTTAACGGACCCATGATCGAAACGGTAAATAAGGTCATTTTTTACATAGAAAATTTGTTAAAATAAACATAATTTATATAAAAATTTGACACATAAATTTAATAAAAATTCTATTAAGTGAATAAATTTTAAAAAAATTCAAAAAGATATATTATATATTTTATTCAATTCACTTTTATGTTATTATCCATCATCGATAGAACATTGTCTAAGATTCAATTTTCATGTATATTATTTGTTTATGTATTAAATTTTAGTTTTAATTAGTATTTTAGACTGTGTACTACTCATGATAAATATTTATTTTTATATGATTATAATTATGTAATAATAAAAAATATTTTATTTAAATAAAATATATAATATATTTTAAATTTATAAAAATAATTTAAATAAGACATAAATTTATTTTTAAATTAAAACAAATAGAAAATTAAGAAATTTATACAAGCGCGAACGCACACACCATAAAATATTATTTTCTCATATTAAATCGTACATGTATATTCTTTATTAATATATTAACTTTTAGTTGTAACTAGTATTTTATCTTATGTACTATTCATGATCAATATTTATTTTTGTAAGATTATAATTATTTGATAATAAATAATTATTTTAAGTACATAAAATATATAATATATCTTAAATTTAGAAAAAATAATTTAAATTGCGACATAAATTTATTTTTAAATTAAAGCAAGCAGAAAATTGAGAAAATTCTATGAACGTTCACGATACGAAAAAAATTATTGTCTCATTGAATCTGACATGTATATTCTTTATCAATATATTAAATTTTAGTTTTTACTAGTATTTTAGCCTACTATTGAGATAAATATTTAGTTTTATATAATTGTAATTATTTCACAATAAATAAATATTTTAAGTATATAAAATATATAATATATTTTAAATTTATAATGAATATTATACAAAATATATAGAATATTTATAATGAATAATATACATTATTTTAAAAATTTTATTTCTATTTGTCTATGTGTCTAAACAAGAAAACAAAGATAGAAAATTGTGAATATTGTAAAATGATATTTTAAATTAGATGATTTTAAGAAAGATTAATTTAATATGTACAAATTTTACATGAAGGTCAATGTTACGTTTTCAAAATGGTTGCAAAAAACAAGTGATCTCTCAACATATAGTGGAATAATGAAAATTCTTTTCATTTTCTTCTTATGGGTAGACTGCAATGACTTTTTTTACAGAAAATAATGTAATAACGTCATGTACAATGAGGAGAAAGATAAAGACGAAGGAAGTGGAACAGTTAAACATATGTTGCATAATATTCTCAAAATAAAAATGGTGACTCTTTAACAAACTCACCGAGTTCTTTCTTCTATGCCAAGTAGAAACCACCATGATTGTTACCTTCAAAAACGGAAAGCTCTATACATGTGACTATCTTGGGATCGATGTCATCATCCATTGTATCCTCGATGGAGTACTTCTCCAACACTACAACTATGCAAGGAGAATGGAACAATGAGAGTTAGTTGAAACCCTAAGGCCGGAAAACAAGGCTAATCATAATCGCTTGAAAGAAGAGATTAAGTGTCTTCAAGCAATCACAGAAGAGACACAGAGAGTGTAGATTTTGCCTTCCCTAGGATGAGATATTTCCATTAAAGATATGATTTTGAAGAATCTTAATACATAATTTTATAAAAAATAATAGTTTGTTTTATTATATTAAATAAATAAAATCCTTGTTGAAAATTTAAAAAAATATATTATATTTTTTATTCAATTCACTTTTATGTTATTGTCCATTATCGATAAAACAGTCTTGTCTCACATTGAATCTTATATGTATATTCTTTATTATTTTTTATATTTTTTTTAAACCAAGATGTACCGAGTTCCTTATTAATCTATTAACTTTTTGTTTAACTAGTATTTTAAACTATGTATTATTCAATATAAATATTTATCTTTATATAATTATAATTATTTATACTATATAAATATCTTAACTATATAAAATATATAATATATTTTAAATTTGTATAAAATAATTTAAATTGGGGAATAAATCATTTTTTAAATTAAATGAAATAGACAATTAAAAAAATTATACGCATGCATACACGATAAAACATTATTATTTCAGATTAAATCGTACATGTATATTCTTTGTGTGACACCCTTCTACCCTAAATACTTAAATTAAAATAATCAAGTAAATAAAATGAAGACAGGGTAATAGTTAAAAACAAAAAAACACAATTTGTATTAAGGATAAAAGGTTCACATGGTAATTAAAAGGTAGGCACAAAGTTTTCAAGGAGGTTTTAGATCTAAACATTATAAAGTTATCATCATCTTTAAAATAAGTCATTCAAACATCAAGGCATAGAGCAACTATTCTAACTTCTAGAACCCCGATGTCACACTAATCAGAGAAAGACCCGCCTTTTCAAAACCCGGCACCACGAGTACCCTCAGCGTTACCTAAAAGAAAACAACAAGAGAAAGTACGGTGATAAATCACATTCAATCATATATAAAGGCAGATAATGTCCCAAATCCCACCCATTACCGTACTTAATTACTAATAGTTAACAGATGCTCATATATAAATCACATTTCATTCATTCAAAATCAATAACAGTTCATTCATGTTTACAAAATGCACATGCTCGCACAATGCATATGCTCATCACCACACCTAAGAGTCTCGAGTCGAAACTCCACACCATGGGCGAACCTCCTCAATCCCCTTAGTTATCACTAACGATGGCCACACCGTTAAACACCCCGTATGGACCGGTGTGTGGCACAGTTAAACACCACCTATGGCCCGTGCGAAGACATTCCACACAACCGTTAAACACCTCCTATGGCCGGCGTGCAGCATGGTTAAACACCACCTGTGACCCATGCATATGATTGTCCCCCATCATTAGTGCCCCTGTTAAAAACCACATATGGTAAGGGTATTATAGTCACGTCTGGCTTCTCATGTATCTCATGCCTCTCATGCCCATACTCAATGCATTCTCATCCACATTCTTATTCTCATGATTTATTTATACATCATTCGCACGTCCACAATCATACCCAACCATATTAATTTAACCATCATTATTATAAATCATTCATCAGAAAGCACAGAAACGCACATAAAACACCATTGAATTTCACCCAGTTTCATCATTGCACACAAGAGCCTCAAATCGTGAACAACCATAAACAACACAAGAATCAAGTAATTAGGGCAATTAATCATACAGTTTCCCAACAAAAATCACATTAGGACAAGACGTTAATCAGACCACAAAGCATATTGACAAATCTTTTCTACCAATTAAAATATTTTTAAAATGTAATAATCAAACGAAATTGAGAAATTAGATCCTAGAGGGACTTAGGGATTGCCCTCACTACTCGTACCCTCCCACATTCATATATGACCGAACCAATATCCCCGTACCTTAGATGCGAAGAATAGTGATGATCTAATGCGGCTCCAGGACGATCTGAACACCCTAGCACCTCCGTCTGCGTTCTCTTTCCTCTAGACGCGCAAAACACCAATTAGGGTAAACTAATTACCCCTGTCTAATATTCTAGCTGGATCGGGTCAACCCCGACCTGCCTGTCAGCCTCCCCCGTTAATTCAATTAATTAAATTAATAAATGAAATAATTTAGATAAAGCCTCATCAGTTTATAAAATCATTAACCCTTCTATTAAAATAAAATTGATAATAATAATAATAATATAATTAATTTCTAAAAATAATTAAATAAATTTTAGGATGTTACACTTTGTTAATATATTAACTTTGAATTTTAACTAGTATTTTAGTCTATATATTATTCATGATAAATATTTATTTTATATAATTAATATTATTTCATAATCAATAAATATTTTAAGAACATAAAATATATAATATATCTTAAATTTAGAAAAATAATTTAAATTGTGACATAAATTTATTATTAAATTAAAGCAAGTGGTAAATTAAGAAGATTCTATGCACGCGCATGTATAAGGACATGATAAAACATTATTGTATCATTAAATCTTACATGTATATTCTTTGTTAATATATTGAATTTTAATTTTTACTAGTATTTTAACCTATGTATTATTGAGGATAAATATTTATTTTTATATAATTATAATTATTTCACAAAAAATAAATATTTTACGTATATAAAATATATAATATATTTTCAATTGACAATACATATTATATAAAATATATAATATATTTATAATGAATAATATACATTATTTTAAAAAATTTATTTCTTTTCTCTGTGCCTAAATAAGAAAACAAAGAAAAAAAATGGTGATCATTGTCAAATGATATTTCGAATTAAATGATTTAAAGATAGATTGATTTAATATTTACAAATGTTACATGAAGGTCATGGTTAAATTTTCAAAATGGTTGCAATAAACAAGTGATCTCCGAATGTATAAGGAAAATTCTTTTCATTTTCTTCTTTTGCATATATTGTGATGACTTGTTTTAGAGAAAATAATGTAACAATGTCATGCACAGTGAGAAGAAAGATGGAGATGAAGGAAGTGGAATAATTAAGCAAACATCACATGACCTTCTTCAAATGAAAACTCTAACTCTTCGACAAACTTATCGAGCTCTTTCTTCTTTGCTAAGTAGAAACCACCATTAGAGACCACCATGATCGTAATCTCATAATACGACATGTTCTATACATCTAATTATGCTGGTACCGATATCATCACCAATCTTTACCTCAATGGAAGGCTACCCCAACACAGTAACCGTGCAAGCAAAAAGAATCTAGAGTTAGTTGATATACAGTATCAATATTTTTCTATCAATAAATGGTTAATATAGGAGTGGTACTTAATATAGGTTTGTTAAACACACAAATTTGAATATTGATCGATGTTAATGGAAACTATTTTGTTAAAAAATATATTAATAAGTAGTAATTAAATAGTCTGATAGATGATAGATTATTATATTCCTTTATAATCATGTATGAAAAGAAAAAATGTATCAATTTCCTATTGTAAATATCTTATTGTATTTAATGTTGATTACAATTTTTTTAAATATTGATTAAATAAATTTAGGAAAGAATATCCAATTGAATAAATAAATAATTAGTGATTTCACATAAAAATTCAAAAGAAAAAATTAACCATTATATAATGAAAAGAACGTACAATATTATATATGATAATGATTTAATTAAAGGATATACATAGTTATTAGATATCTATAGAAATCCTTTGCAATTAGCAATATTGATGATGAAATGTGATGAACTAAAATTCTAACAAATAAGGTTGTAAAGTATTAATCCATCATAATCGAAAAATTATTTATTAAACTGAATCATAGTTTAGTTTTCGTGTATAATATAAGTTCATTATTTTTTTTTTGAGTTTTTTCACGGCCAACCAATTTGTAAATGCTGCTAAATTGATCATTTTTGTACAGTTTACATATTTTTATTTTCATGATTGTTTAAACTTATTCTTTATTGTTTTTATAATTACATGTTAAAATGTCAATGACAAAACAATTTTATTTAATAATAATTATTATAGTATATATATATATTATTAATATAAAAAATTGAGAATATCAATCAATTATAAATCACGCTTCATTTTTATTATGAGTTTTCTCAGTTCATTACGGGGATTTGGGTATGCCGATAACTTAATAATTTTTGCACACTGTAAAAATTAAATATAGATATTCTTGCTAGGTAGATTGTTTCTTAGTGATGTAAAAATATTTTTATTTTCATAATTGTTTAAACTTTATTTATTGTGTTTATAATTACATGTGAAAAAATCAATGACAAAACAGTTTTATTCAAAATATATATATATATATATATATATATATATATATATATATAATATATATATATAAAAATCAATTATAAATAATTTATAAATTTAAAAATATTATAGAAGTCAACAATTTTAAACTTCAAGATTTGTTAATAATATAAAAAATCTTTATAGTATCCAAGTTCAATTATTATTTGAATTAAACTAAATTTCTTAATATAGTTTATTTTTTAAAAAAGAAAAATATATTAATACTTTTGACATATGACTATAATCACACATTAAAATACTAATATTTAAATTGATTAGTGATGAGATTCTAGTATTAGTCAATTATGTGATTGAATATTTGTATCTTAGATTGATTAAGCAAGTATGATTTAGCAATATTTAGGTCTTAGAATAAAATCCTTTTACAAAATATTGTATTCTTATTATTATAATATATGAGAATCAACTCTACATAAACATCATCGTAATACAATATTGAAACGTTCTGTCATTCAGTTTTCTTTTCTTTCTCTACACGTAGAAATGGCTTCTTCTGGAAGAAATACTAAAAGAAATTCAAATACAAAGAGGAGAAAGATTGAGATGAAGGAAGTGGAACAATTAAACAAGCGTCATGTGACCTTCTCCAAACGTAAACTAGGACTCTTCAACAAACTCACAGAGCTCTCTCTTCTATGTCAAGTAGAAACGGCCATGATCGTTACCTCCCAAAATGGCAAGCTATATACATGTGGCTATCCTGAGGTCGATGCTGTCATTAGCCGCTACCTAGTCGGAGGGCCTCCTCAATGTCAAAACCATGCAACTAAAAAGAAACAACAAGAGTTAGTTGAAAGCCTAAGAATGGAATACGAGGTCGTTCATAATCACTTGAAAGAAGAGAAAGAGCGTCTTCAAGCTATCACCATAGAGACACAAAAGAGTAATTTCTACTTTTCTTCTTGGTGGAATCTCTCCACTAACCATATGGATTTGGAGAATCTTGAGCAATTCAAGACCTCCTTGGAACATTTGAAATTTAATCTCGTTGGGGCAGTGCAAGAGAAACAGTTAAATCTAGTTCCACCAATGCCACTGGCTATAGTTCCACCAATGCCATCTATGATTTCTTAAATGCCACATGTCATAGTTCCACCACTACAGTTTTCAAACATGCTGCTCCTCACTCAATGTTTAAGTGAAAATCAAGTTCAAGATTATTGTAGTAGTGGTGTTAGTACTGTTTTGACATTTCGTAGAAGTGGTTTTTCTATTATTAATAGAATTTAATGCTTATAGTATAAAACTAGTTATAAACTGTGATTTAATCACAAACGACCACTGCTATAACTTTTAAGATATTTACTAAAATTACTTACCATATATAGTGAGTTGTCATTGAATGACAAACACACTTAGTTTTTCTTAATAATATATACAATGCGAAAATATGTGATATGCTTACGACGTAAGTTATTGTCTTGAAAATTACATTGAAAATAAAGAAATGGGCCTTAATTGTTTCTTTATCCCAAGAGCTACCAAATAAACTCCTACAATAAAGACTTGATAAATTTTAATTGTTAGAACTTATTTTGCTCCAAGTTATTGTCTATAAGTTGAGTCAAGATTATCTTCAAGGTGCAAGAATTTGACAATTGTTTGGGCTCCAATTCAGTTAAATCTTTTTGAGCTTAAATGCCCTTAACAAAGCATTGCAAATGTAACATCCTAAAATTTATTTAATTATTGTTAGAAATAAATTTCATTATTATTATTATCAATTTTATTTTAATTATTAATTACTACAGGAAATTATTTTATTAAACAATTACATTTTGAAACTAAAATGTTATTATTATTATTATTATTCTTAATGATGGTAGAAAATTAATTTAGTACCTAAATATATACATTAATTTTATTTTAATAGAGGAGTTAATGATTTTATAAACTGATGAGGCATTAATCTTACTTATTTTTATTTATTAATTTAATTAATCAAATTAACGGGGGAGGCTGACGGGTGGGTCGGGGTTGACCCGATCCATCTAGAATTTTAGACAAAAGGGTTAATCAGTTTACCCTAATGGGTGTTTTGCGTGTCAGGTAGCCAAACCTCGAGGAGAGAGAACTCACATCTGCAAGGAGGAGGAGGAGGAGTTAGGGTGTTCAGATCATCCTGGAGCCGCATCAGATCCTAGCTTTTCTTCGCATCTAAGGTACAGGGAGATGAGTTCAGTTATATGTGAATGCGGAAGTGTACGGGTAATGAGGGAAAACCCTAAGTCCCTCTAGTATCTAAATTCTCAAATTTGTTTGGTTATTATGTTCTACAAATGTTTTAATTTGTAGAAAAGATTCGTCAATGTGTATCGTGGTTTTGGTTGACTTAATTGATTATGTAATCGGTTGCCTTTAGTGTGAAGGAAAACCTCTAGAAGGAATCTCAAAGAAACAAGAAGAATGACTTTGATGAACATGTTTTCTTCATTATGCTTCCAAGTATGCAGAGATGTAAGTTCTATCTCACTATTTGGGTTTCATTTACATAAGACCATTAGGGTCTTCCCTAGGGCCCTTATTAATAATTGTTATTGTATGGTGTCTTGTGGCATTTGAAGGGAGATTAAATTCTTGGATTAACGTTTTTCCTTAATGTGATTTTGGTTTGAAATTGTATGGTTAATTGTCTTAATTACTTGATTCTCGTGGTTGTTCATGATTCAATTTGGGACTCTTGTGTGTAATGGTGAAATTGGATGGAATTCAATGGTGTTTTATGTGTGTTTCTGTGCGTTCTTATAAATGATTTATGGTAATGATGGCTAAATTTATATGATTTTGGCATGATTATGGATTCTGTGAATGATGTATGAATCATGAGAATGAGAATGTGGATAAGAATGCATTGAGCATGGACATGAGATGCATGAGAAGCCAAACATGGCTATAATACCCTGGCCATATATGGTGTTTAATAGGGGACCCTGGCCAAAAGTGGTGTTTAACAGGGTGGACTAATGATGGGGACATTCATATGCATGGGCCATAGGTGGTGTTTAACCATGCTACACGTCGGTCATAGGTGGTGTTTAACGGTTGTGTAGAATGTCTTCGCACAGGCCATAGGTGGAGTTTAACTGTGTGACACACTGGCCATATGGCGTGTTTAACAGTGTGGCCATCATTAGTGATAACTGAGGGGATTGTGGAGGTTCGCCCATGGTGTGGAATTCTGAAGCGAGACTCTTAGGTGAGGTGATGAGAATATGCATTGTGCAAGCATGTGCATTTTGTAAACATGAATGGAATGTGATTGATTTTGAATGCGATGGAACATGTGATTGATATATGAGTATTTGTTCACTGTTAGTAATTGGATACGGTAATGGGTGAGATTTGGGGTACTATCTGCATTTATATATGATTGAATGCTATTTCTCACCGTACTCTCTTGTGGTTTTCTTTTAGTTAATGTTGAGGGCACTCGTGGTGCCGAGTTTTGAAGGGGCAGGGTCTTGCTCTGATTAGTGTGACATCGGGGTTTTGGAAATTAGAATAGTTGTTCTATGTCTTTTGCTGTTCGAAGAGCTTATTTTGAAGATGATAATGACTTTATTTGTCAATTATAATATTTAGATTTATAATCTTCTCGAAAACTTTTTACCTACTTGTTTAATGACCATGTGAACATTTTATCCTTAATACGAATTGTGTTTCTTTGATTTTAACTATTACCTTGTCTTCCTTTTTATTTACATATTATTTTAATCTACGTATTCAGGATAGAAGGGTGTCACAGTAAAGTCTCTTTAACTCTTTTTGCGCTTGTTCTAGTCATTGGGTCATCTATTCCTTAAAAAGGATCTTGGATATTGTTGGATTCATCTAGATTTCTATCAATCTCTCCTTATTTGAAAAGATTCATCCTTGAATTAAGTTTATCACCTACATCTAACAAAAATAAATCAATCACATTAAAAGTAGACTATTTTGATACTAACTTTGGAAGGTAATGTTTATAAGCATTGTCATTGATCTTCTCAATCACTTGGAAATGGTCATCACCTCTTGGTTGCAACTTAGATTGTCTTTGTACAGGGAATCTTTCTTTTCTCATATGGACTCAAACCCAATTATCAGGCCCAAAAGATACTTTCTTGCTCCTTCTATTGGCTTGGTTGGCATATTGTCGAGTTTTCTTCTCAATTTGTTGCTTCCCTTTTCATGTAGTTGCCTAACATATTCTGCCTTTTTCTTGCCATCTTGATGAACTTGCTTATTCATTGACAACGAAATCATGTCCAAATAAGTTAGCAAATTAAAACCATAAACCACTTCAAAAGGGAAATGACTAGTAGTTGAATATACAACCCTATTGTATGCAAACTCAACAAGAGGCAAGGATTCTTCCCAAGATTTTAATTTTTTAATCACAGCACGTAGTAAACTGGAAAGTGTGTGATTTATTATCTTAGTTAGTCCATCAATTTGTGGATGACAAGTTGTAGAGAAGAGAAGTTTTGTACCTAACTTGTTCCATAAAGTCCTCCAAAAATGACTCAAGAACTTAACATCTCAGTCTGAAACAATACTTCTTGGAATGCCATGTAGTCTAACAACCTTTTTAAAAAAACAAATATGCTACGTTTGTGGCATCATCTGTCTTATGGAAAACAATGAAATGTGTCATCTTAGAATACCTGTCAACAACAACAAAAATAGAATCCTTGCCTCTTTTTGGATTGAGGCAAGCCTAACATAAAGTCTATAGAAAGGTCAATTCAAGGTGTATTAGAAATAGAAAGTGGGGTATATAACCCATGAGGATTAACCTTAGACTTTGCCCTTTTGTATGTAATAAACTTATCCTATATTTTCTCAATATAATGTTTCATGTGTGGCCAATGGAAATGTTCATGCAAAGTACTTAATGTCTTTTTAACCCCAAAATGTCCCATTAATGCTCCCCCATGAGTCTCTCTAACAAGTAATTCATGCAAAGAACTTTTAGGCAACAAAGCTTATTTCCTTTAAACAAAAATCCATCATGCGTATAGAACTCATTATGTACACCCTTTTCACAAGAAACATAGATATGTTCAAAATGAGGATCAATCACATACAACTCTTTCACATATTCAAATCCAAGTAGTTTCTAGAGTTGAAAGGAGAACATACCTTCTAGAAAGAGCATCAACAACTACATTCTCTTTTCCTTTCTTATATTTGGTCACATATGAAAATTGCTTGATGAATTCAAGCCATTTTGCATGCCTCTTTTTTAGTTTTCCTTGCCCTTTCAAATGCTTCAAAGATTCATGGTCAATGGGAATGACAAACTCTTTTTGCATGAGATAATGCTACCAAGTTTGTAGGGATGTTACTAGGATGACCTTGCATCAAAATAGCTCTAATGCCTATACTTGAAGCATCACTTTCAATCTCAAAATATTTGGTAAAATTAGGCAAAAGAAGTAAGGGTACATTGGTAAGCTTTTCTTTGAGGGAATTAAATTCCCTCTCTTGCTCTTCCTCCCATTTAAATCCTACACTCTTTTTCACAATTTCAGTTAAGAGTGTAGCTAGTGTACTAAAATCCTTAACAAATCTCCTATAAAAACTATCCAACCCTTGAAAACTTCTCATTTCACTCAAAGTTTTGGGTGTAGGCCTTTCTTTTATTGCTTTTTCCTTTTCCTCATCAACCTCCACACCCTTTGAGCTAATAACAAAACTAAGAAAAATTACTTGTTCAATTCCAAAAAAATACTTATCAAAATTTGCATACAATTTCTCTTTAACACACTTCTCAAATGCTTAAGATGCTTCTTTTAACTCTTGTTGTATATCAAAATGTTATCGAAATAAACAACACCAATTTTACAAAGAAAAGAATGCAGTACATGATTCATGAGATGCATAAATGTACTAGGAGCATTAGTTAAACCAAAAGGCATAAATAACCATTCATACAAATCATATTTGGTTTTGAATGGAATTTTCCATTCATCTCCCTCCCTTATCCTTCTTTGATGATATCCACTTTTAAGATCAATTTTAGAAAAATAACATGAACCATGAAGCTCATCAAGCATGTCATCTAGCCTAGGAATGAAATGTCTATTCGTTTTAGTGATTTTTTTGATGGCTTGGCAATCAACACATATCCTCCATGTTTCATCCTTCTTGGGGACTAAAAGAACTAGTACAACACAAGGACTCATGTTTTCCTTCACATGTCCTTTGGAGAAGAGATCAATCATTTGTTTTTATATCTCTTTAGTTTCATTGGGGTTGCTCTTGTATGTTGTTGTGTTGGTTAGGGCCTCTAGAATCATATCAATGTTGTGTTCAATTCCTCTAATGGAAGACAAGCTACTAGGGACCTTCGTGCTATTAAAGAGATATCACGCTAGATTGGCATGGCTAACCGTAGAGGTAGAGATTAGTAAGGTGACACCTAGCCTACTTCTTGAGTTTAAATAGAACTAAATGACATTGTTGTTGCACGAGGAATGCATAATTGGGATCATTCATGTGGATACTTACTTGTTACTGTATGCTACGTGTGGTTGCTAATTTTTTTGTCAATGTAATTTTGATGTTTCCTTATAATTAAATGTGCATGTATGTGTGTCCTACTCATGGTGTGCTTATACCATGAGGAGAATGGAGAATATTTTTCATTCCATTTTGTTTGCATTGTATGTGTTTGTATCAAATGTCACTTGTAGGTGATGACGAATAGGAACGTGAGGGTTAAATTAGGGCTCTTACATTTTCAAAGAAGTTCCACCGTCACAAATTTCAAATAATACACCATTGAATCAACATTTAGCTGGAAAAAAATTCAAAATTACTCAAATAATGATGTTAATAATGGGTTGAAATTTTCCATATATAATTTTTAGGGCCAGTTTAGACTTTTAATGGACCCATGGTCAAAATGGTAAATAAGATCATCTTTTATATATATATTTTGTTAAAATAAACATAATTTATAGTGAAATTTTGACACATAATTTTATTAAAAATTGTATGAAATGAATAAATTTTAATAAAATTCAAAAAATATATTATATATTTTATTCAATTCACTTTTATGTTATTATCAATCATCGATAGAATATTGTCTAAGATTCAATTTTCATGTATATTATTTGTTTATGTATTAAATTTTAGTTTTAATTAGTATTTTAGACTGTTTCCTTACTCTGATAAATATTTATTTTTATATAATTATAATTATGTAATAATAAATAAATATTTTATTTAAATAAAATATATAATATATTTTAAATTTATAAAAATAATTTAAATTATGACATAAATCTATTTTAAATTAAAACAAATAGAAAATTAAGAAATTTAAACAAGCGCGGACACACACAACATAAAATATTATTGTCTCATATTAAATCATACATGTATATTCTTTATTAATATATTAACTTTTAGTTGTAACTACTATTTTATCCTATGTACTATTCATGATCAATATTTATTTTTGTAAGATTATAATTATTTGATAATAAATAATTATTTTAAGTACATAAAATATATAATATATCTTAAATTTAGAAAAAATAATTAAAATTGCGACATAACTTTATTTTTAAATTAAAGCAAGCAGAAAATTAAGAAAATTCTATGCACATGCACGTTTCCGTATACAAAAAACATTATTGTCTCATTGAATCTGATATGTATATTCTTTATCAATATATTAACTTTTAGTTTTTACTAGTATTTTAGCCTACTATTGAGGATAAATATTTAGTTTTATATAATTGTAATTATTTCACAATAAATAAACATTTTAAGTATATAAAATATATAATATATTTTAAATTTATAATGAATATTATACAAAATATGTATAATATTTATAATGAATAATATACATTATTTTTAAAATTTTATTTCTATTTCTCTCTGTGCCTAAACAAGAAAAGAAAGACAGACAATGGTGAATATTGTAAAATGATGTTTTAAGTTAGATGATTTTAAGAAAGATTGATTTAATATGGACAAATTTTACTTGAAGGTCAATGTTACATTTTCAAAATGGTTTCAAAAAACAAGTGATCTCTCAACATATAGTAGAATAATGAAATTCTTTTCATTTTCTTCTTATGGGTATATTGCAATGACTTTTTTTTAGAGAAAATAGTGTAATAACGTCATGTACAATGAGGAAAAAGATTAAGATGAAGGAAGTGGAACAGTTAAACATATGTCACATAACGTTCTCAAAATGAAAATGGTGACTCTTTCACAAACCCACCGAGCTCTTTCTTCTATGTCAAGTAGAAATCACCATGTCTATTACCTTCCAAAACAGAAAGCTCTATACATGTGGCTATCTTGGGACCGATGTCATCATCCACTGTATCCTCGATGGAAAACTTCTCCAACACTGCAACTATGCAAGAAAAATTGAACAATGAGAGTTAGTTGAAACTCTAAGGCTGGAAAACAAGGCTATTCATAATAACTTGAAAGAAGAGATTAAGCTTCTTCAAGCAATCACAGAAGAGACACAGAGAGTGTAGATTTTGCCTTCCATGGTGGTGGGATATTTCCAGTAAAAATATGAATTTGAAGAATCTTGATACATAATTTTATAAAAAATCATACATGTATATTCTTTGTTAATATATTAACTTTTAGTTTTAACTAGTATTTTAGCCTATATATTATTCATGATAAATATTTATTTTATATAATTATAATATTTCATAATCAATAAATATTTGAAGAACATAAAATATATTATATCTTAAATTTAGAAAAATAATATGAATTGTGACATAAATTTATTATTAAATTAAAGCAAGTAGAAAATTAGGAAGACTCTGTGGAACATAAATTTATTATTCAATTAAAGCAAGTAGAAAATTAGGAAGACGTATTAGTACATGATAAAACATTATTGTCTCATTAAATCTTACATGTATATTCTTTATTAATATATTAAATTTTAATTTTACTAATATTTTAGCCTATGTATTATTGAGGATAAATATTTATTTTTATATAATTATAATTATTTCACAAAAAATAAATATTTTAAGTATATAAAATATATAATATATTTTCAATTGATAATGCATATTATATAAAATATATAGTATATTTATAATGAATAATAGACATTATTTTAAAAAATTTATTTCTATGTCTCTGCCTAAATAAGAAAACAAAAAAAAAATGGTGAATATTGTCAAATTATATTTCAAATTAAATGATTTTAAGATAGATTGATTTAATATTTACAAATTTTACATGAAGGTCAAGGTTACATTTTCGAAATGGTTGCAATAAACAAGTGATCTCTGAATATATGAAAAAAATTCTTTTCATTTTCTTCCTTTGGGTATATTGTGATAGCCTATTTTAGAGAAAATAATGTAACAATGTCATGCATAATGAGAAGAAAGATTAAGATGAAGGAAGTGGAATAGTTAAGCAGACATTACATGACCATCTTCAAATGAAAACTCTGGCTCTTCGACGAACTTATCGAGCTCTTTCTTCTTTGTTAAGTAGAAACCACCATGATCGTTATTTTCCAAAACAACATGTTCTATACATCTGACTATCATGGGACCGATATCATCATCTGTCGTTACCTCGATGGAGGGCTACCCCAATGTCGCAACCATGCAAGCAAAAAAGAACAACGAAGCAAAAATAAACATGAGTTAGTTGGTATACATTATCAATATTTTTCTACCAATAAATGGTTAATATATGAGTGGTACTTAATATAGGTTTGTTAAACACAGAAATTTGAATATTCATCGATGATAATGGAAACTATTTTGTTAAAAAATATACTAATAAGTAGTAATTAAATAGTCTGATAGATGATAGATCATTATATTCCTTTATAATCATGTATGTAAAGAAAAAATGTATCAATTTCCTATTGTAAATATCGAATTGTATTTAATGTTGATTACAATTTTTTTAAATATTGATTAAATAAATTAAGGAAAGAATCTTGAATTGAATAAATAACTAATTAGTGATTTCACATAAAAATTCAAAAGAAAAAATTAACCATCATATAATGAAAAAGAACGTGCATTATTATATATGATAATGATTTAATTAAACGATATATATAGTTATTAGATATCTATAGAAATCCTATGCAATTTGCAATACTGATGATGAAATGTGATGAACTAAAATTTTAACAAATAAGGTTGTAAAGTATTAATGCATCATAATCTTTACTTATGTAGAAAAATTATTTATTAAAGCGAATCATAGTTTAGATTACATGCATAATATAAGTTCATTCATTTTTTTTGAGTTTTCTCAAGGCCCAACAAATTTGTGAATGCTACTAACTTGATAATTTTTGTAAAGTTTACATATTTTTATTTTCATGATTGTTTAAACTTATTCTTTATTGTGTTTACAATTACATGTTAAAATGTCAACGACAAAACAATTTTATTTAATAATAATTATTATAGTATATATATATATATACATATATATATATTATTAATATACAAAACTTAGAATATCAATCCATTATAAATCATGCAACATAAAATTTACAAAATAATTTAAAACTTTAAGATTTGTTAATAATATAAAAATAATTTATATGGATAATATCAGTTCATTCATTCTTATTATGAGTTTTCTCAGTTCACTACGGGGATTTGTGCATGCTGCTAATTTAATAATTTTTGCACACTTTAAAAATTAAATATAGATATTCTCGTTAAGTAGATTGTTTCACAGTGATGTAAAAATATTTTTATTTTCATAATTGTTTAAACATTAGTTATTTTGTTTATAATTACATGTGAAAAAGTCAACGAGAGAACAATTTTATTCTATTATATATATATATATATATATATATATATATATATATATATATATATATATATATATATATATATATATATATATATATATATATATATATATTTATATAATTTTATATAAATCAATTATAAATCGAGCTATATATAATTTACAAAATAATTATATAGAAGTCAACAATTTTAAACTTCAAGATTTGTTAATAATATAAAAAATCTTTATAGTATCCAAGTTCAATTATTATTTGAATTAAACTAAATTTTTTCATATCGTTTATTTTTGAAAAAAGAAAAATATATTAATACTTTTGACATATGACTATAATCGCACATTAAAATACTAATATTTAAATTGATTAGTGATGAGATTCTAGTATTAGTCAACGATGTGATAGAATATTTGTATCATAGATTGATTGAGCAAGTATGATTTAGCAATATTTAGGGCTTAGAATAAAATCCTTTTACAAAATATTGTATTCTTATTATTATAATATATGAGAATCAACTCTACATAAACATCATAATAATACAATATTGAAACATTCTGTCATTCAGTTTTCTTTTCTTTCTCAACACGTAGGAATGACTTCTTCCGGAAGAAATACTGAAAGAAATTCAAATACAAAGAGGAGAAAGATTGAGATGAAGGAAGTGAAACAATTAAACAAGCGTTATGTGACCTTTTGCAAACGTAAACTAGGACTCTTCAACAAACTCACAGAGCTCTCTCTTCTATGTCAAGTAAAAACGACCATGATCGTGACCTCCCAAAACGGCAAGCTATATACATGTGGCTACCCTAAGGTCGATC
>JAENHJ010000264.1:0-87492 GCA_025330945.1 Mucuna pruriens | reverse complement strand
GAAGTCCACTCATGTGGAATCTTGATCAAGGGTGACGGAGGTGGAGGCTATTCTATCTTCTGATAAGGAGACCCTGAAGACTGCGGAGGCCAAGACTACGGCCGCAAAATCTGAGGCGGGCAAGTTGAAAAAGGAGAATGCAGAGCTTGCTAAGAGGGTGGCTTGCTTGGAGAGGGCCATTGTAGAACAACATGAAGATGGGTTTAATAAAGCCCTTAAGCAAATAGCTCTACTGGCCCCAGATTTTGACCTCAGTCCATACGATATGACCAAGGAGGTCCGAGATGGGAAACTTATTTCCCTCTTGGATTCTCCTCCGAAATAGGCTTGTGATGACTTTATTAATGAAATGGATTTTTTTGTCGTCTTCTTTGTTTTTTTTTTTTATTTTCTGTTAAAAGGTGGAGGGGTTTTCTGTTGATTATTTAATGGTATCAATCAGATTTGGGATGATGGCTCAATGGACTTAACACTAAGGGAAGTAATGGCTTTAGTCCAGACTCGGGTCATAATGGCTTGATGGAATTGACGCTTAAGGGAGTGGGAATAATACTACAGGAAATAAAGGCTTATAGACTTAGTGCTTGGGTATAGTGGCTTAAGAGGATTAACACTAAAGGGGAACAACGGCTTAATGGAATTAATACCTAAAGGAAACGGGGCCAATGGCTTCTAGAGAGGGATTAACGCTTTTTAGAGGAGATCGTAGGTTTCAATCTGGACTCGGCTTGAACCGAATGGGGAATGACCTTGACTTAGGTGCTTAAGGGGCATGATGGCTTGAAGGTTGGGGTAGTCACGGTAACTTAGGTTGTAGATGAGTTCGGGATTTGGACTGTCTGTCTCGGCCACTTAGCCGACTTGGGCAGAGATGGGAGCGTGGGATGTGGATGAGTCGACTTTTTTGGGCGTCGATAGTCGGGTAAGGGGAGGCTACTTGGTCCTCCGATATCGAGGTGTCATTCGGCTCTGAGGTAAAGCCGGTTTGATGGTCGTTTGGGATCTTAAGGCGAGCATTCTCTAAGGTTAGGTTAATCAATGTGGCTCTATGGGTATGTACAATTTGGACAAGGGAATGCTAACTTAGGTATGTGTGATAGGGGAATACTGACTTAGGTATGTATGATAGGGAAATGCTAACTTAAGTATGTATGAGTGAATGAGTTGATTGGGAGGTTTAGAGCTGGTTTGGATGATCCTAGACTTTGGATTTGCTGGCCTCCATCTTCGGCCTCCATCCCCAACTTTGTGACAACAAAAGTCATAGATGGGAAACTTGTGTCACTTCTTGACTTAGGGTTGAAAATTGTGACATGAAACCAAATTGACTATCTTGAAGAGACAACTGACTTGGGGGTCAACATGACCAAGATGGCATGAGACCAAAATGACCACATCAAATTGAAAACGTTGGCACTAAGCCATAAATGCCTAAGTTAGCACCTAAATGACTAACTTAGGGACAAACCGACTCAAGGTCAAAGTAATAGTGCTGGCATGGAGACTTGACACAAAGTCAATAGAGAGATTCGACACGGAGTCGATAGAGAGACTTGACACGAAGTTGATAGAAACATTCAATACCAAGTCGGTAGAGAGAGACTCGACACAAAGTCGGCAGAGAGACTCGACACAAAGTCGACGAAGAGACTCGACACAGGGTGGGAGACTTAACACGGAGTCAAAATGGAGACTTGACACGAGGTCGGTAGATAGACTCGACACTGAGTCGACATGGAGACTTGACATGAAGTTGGTGAAGAGACTCAACGTGGAGTCGATAGAGAGACTTGAGACGAATTCAATAAAGAGACTCACACAGAGTTAACCCGAGACAGAGTGGGCAAGGGATTTAACATAGAGTTGGTATAAGCCCAGACATGGTGTTGGAAGGCGGGAGTAACCATGGGATGGCGTGCGTGCATGCTGTATGTATGCATTTATGCATGTATGCAAAACTAATTAAGATTTTATTTTGGTGGGAGGACAGACATTTGGATGCTCAGAATGCATGTCATATGTGCGGATTACGAGATGAGTGAATGTTTGAAATGCATGTGGGTTGCATGGACGTTTAACATGGAATGTTGGATGCATGGTCACATGGATGTATGGAGGTTTGCCATGGATGGCTAGATGCATGGATGCTTGACATAAATGGCTAGATATGTGGTTGTATGAATGTGTGATGCCGGGGGTTGCTAGATGCATGGATTACCGGGTGTAGGTAATGGCAAGATGTGGAGTTGGACGGGGTACAGGGGGTGTGCGTTTTAGCAGAGGCAAGTCTCTATTTCCCTACAGTTTGCCATCCCAAGACTTGTGGTGTTGGCAACTGAGCTTCTTACGTTCCCGCTTTAGAGACGTCTTGGACGTTGTCACCTTGTCATTGCTCGTGAGTTGAGACTAGTCGAAGGCTCACTATTTTGAGTGGTCTTCAACTTTTTCATCTTAACTGTAACGCTCCTTTTGTTTCTTTTATTTTTGGTTTTTGGAGGAATAAAGAGGATTTTGTTTATGTTGTTCTTACGGAAGGGTTTACGGGGAGGGATGACACTGTTATCCTCATGTATGCAATTTTTGAAGAGTCCATTATCCAACGCCTTTAAAGATAATTTGGGTGTCTCTATGGGCTTCTTCTAGCTAACTTTCTTAAGGGGTCGCTTCAACTCCCTATGTTGATGGCTTGCCCCTCAGTATTGCATTTTCTCTTAGACTGCTCTTTTCAAGTTTCAGTGAACTTTTATTTGATTTTTTTTTGGCTCTGACATTTGCCTAGGTTGTTATTTTGAGGTTTCAACCTAGCGAGCCGCTTTTTTTGTCTCTTTTTTTCTCTTGGGGACATTGAGCGAATGGGAATTTTAAGCTTAGTAAAGTTTGATGCGGTAGACCATCTTTCCTTCTTGGTTTAGAGGTTAAGTAACCAGGCTAGATGCTTGAGGCTTTATGATTTCCCTTATTATCCTTGCAGGTTTGATCGATGGAATAGTCAAATTTTGAACATGAGATATTAGAATCAAGGATGGATTTTTTATTGGTATTTTTAACTTGGTTTAAGCGCGGGAATGGAATCATGGAGAGTCAAAGTATATTTCATTGATTATTCGAAGAGAGAGCATTACAGTCAATGTGAAAAAGGATTGAAGACCACAAAACAGGGGCTCTTCTTAGGATGCAGCCTAATCAGAACTCGGCTTCGCAGTTTTTTGTTTCTTTCCTTTTTTTTACGAGTCCTAGCCAGTTCATGAAGCCAGCAGTTGGGGATTCAAAGTCGTAGTCAAGTTTGTTCCTTCCTCTTCCTCGCTGTCATAGGATGGGGGGGTTGTCGGCAATCCTCCCACGTTTGAGGCCGGACTCTATTCTCTCCCCCACAGTCACCAAATCTGCGAAGTTTGATGCCATTCTCCGTACAACCTTGTCGTAGAAAGGGGATGGCAACGTCTCTATGAACATGGAGACCATTTCGTTCTCAGTTAGCGGGGGTTTGACCTGGGCTACCAACTCGCGCCATCGCTGGGCGTAATCTTTGAACCCTTCGGACTCCATTTTGGACAGATTCTAGAGTCATGACTTGTCTGGGGCCATATCTTTGTTGTATCTATATTGGCGGACGAATGCCTCAGCCAAGTCCCTCCAAGTCCTTACTTGTCCTTTTTCCAGGTTAATATACCAGTTTAGGGCGGCCCAAGTGAGACTATCTTGGAAGCAATATACCAGGATCTTGTCTTGGAAGATGTAAGCAGCCATTTTTCGACAGTACATGGCGAGATGTACTCGGGGGCATGAGCTGCCCTTGTACTTTTCGAATTTGGGGGTTTTGAAATCCATCGGGAGAGCCACGTCGGACATTAAGCAAAGGTTTGTGGCATCTAAGCTATGGTCTCTTGTACCTTCAATGATCCGTACTCGCTGTTCCAAGGACCTGATTTTTCCATCGTGAATGGGGGTAGTCTCCAGAGTTCTGAAGGTAGCTCCAATTTGCCAAGGGAGTCCCAGGGGTAGAAGTAGTGAGGCAAGCTTACCGTCTAGGATACTGGGCGGTTTGCTTCTACTGCTTCGGGTTCTTCTACCACTTGTGCCTTGGCGGGTATGTTCCAGCTTAGAGGCATTCCATATTGCGGGAAAAAGCATGGGGGATATGCTGGAGTTCCCTACGTTGCGGCGGCCCCTGGCAGGAAGAGGGGTGTTCCGGATAAGGAGCTCGAACACCTTGTTAAGCTGCTCTCTCATTTTGCCCATATGTTCCCTTATTTGGCAATCCTCAGTTCTTGTTTTCATGCTCTGCTACTCCAGTTCGTCTATCGTTTGCTCCATGTGTCTGGTTCGGGCTCAGGTATGGTATGGGTGGCTCGAGGTTGCTCTAATGCCCCCTAGTTTGACGTTGACTCCACTGTTTCTAGGATCTAGCCAATTTGTGCCCTTAATTGTCTAACATCATTTTTATAGCGCTTCTTGTTGTTTTGCTAGATCCTTTTTAGTTGTCTTCATTCATTTTGCCTTGGGAAGTACCCTGTAAAGGTTTTTCAAAACTTGATCCTTGCCTTGTTATTGGTCTTGGTGAGCTAGTCGGGTGGATAATGAAATGCAACGTGATGAAATGCAACACCTAATCTTAAATGCATGGTGGAGATGAATGTAGAATATGATGCATGCTATTTTTTTTTACAAGGTTAGAATTGAATGGAAAGTGGAATGAGCCATCTATGAAAATGTCATGGGGGTAGAACGAAATTAGGGAGATGGAAGAGAGCCAACTTAAGTAAGAGGATGGCACGGGACCGGATGCGACTTGGAATCGACACTAGGGTAGGGTTGAAGTTGGATAAATGGGAATAGCGTAGAGTCAGACTCGGATTGGAATCAACACAAGGGCCAAGATGAAATTGGTTAAATGGGGACGACACGGAGACGAGCTCGAACCGGCACAGGGTGTACTGGCTAACCCAGGTTCAGGTGTACTAGCCAACTCAGGCTCGAGTGTACTGGCCGGCTCAGGCTTGGGTGTACTGGCCGACTCATGCTTTCGGGTGTCTTGGCCGATTTCGAGGCTTCCGGTGTGTCTTGTGGGCTTCAGTTTCGGGTGTCTTGGCCGACTCAAAGCTCAGTGTCTTGGCCGACTCGAGGCTTCGGGTGTACTAAATTGACTGCATCAGGGTTTATGGGTCGGCCTTGACTGGGGTTCTTGGTGCTCGGACTAAGGTTTACTTGGCCGGCTCGGACTAAGGTTTACTTGGTGCTCGGACTAGGGTTTGGGCCGGCTTGGACTAGGGTTTGCTTGAGTCGGGCTCGAACTAGGGGTTTGCTTGGCCGGCTCGAACTAGGGTTTGCTTGGCCGGCTCGAACTAGGGTTTGCTTGGTCGGCTCAGACTAGGGTTTGCTTGGTCGGCTCAGACTAGGGTTTGCTTGGTTGACTTGGACTAGGGTTTACTTGGCCGGCTCAGACTAGGGTTTACTTGGTTGACTTGGACTAAGGTTTACTTGGTCGGCTCAGACTATGGTTTACTTGGCCGACTCGAACTAGGGTTTACTTGGCCGGCTCGAACTAGGGTTTACTTGGCCGACTCGGACTAGGGCTTGCTTGGCTGGCTCGGACTAGGGCTTGCTTGGCCGGCTCGGACTAGGGGTTTACTTGGCCGGCTCAGACTAGGGTTTGGTTGGCCCCTAATCAGACACATGGTTAGATGGGCCGCTTTCCCCTTTTCTTTGGGATCTTTCTAATCAACCTCCCCAATAGGTTCTTGGGTCTATAGACCTTCCCGGGGGGCAGTACCATGGACGGGATAGATTTCCCAGAACATGGTCGCCCCCTAGGATGGTCAGCCCCAAGTGGAATTATCGTGATCCCAGTATTGAGACATCTCTAGCATGGGTATCACTACACATTCCTCTCTCCCTAACTCACAGGCCTGGGAATAAGGCCCCTCTCATTGGTGTAATCGCATAGTAGTAAAACTCCCCGTAAAAACCTCATTTTGTCATAATATTAGTACATCATATCGTCTACCCTAGGGTTTTCATAGGTAGTATGCAAACATCAAATTCAAATTACAACACATGCACCAATTAACAAAGACAAATGGAAACACAGGACCCAACCTTAGAGTTTTCCCCTCACAACCTTAATTCTCGTGCAAAATATATTTCAAGCAATGACAATTTTATATATTTTTCTAGAAATTTTTGTTTTTCTTTCAAAACTCATATTTGAGGTATAATTAAATATTAAATACAAGCATTTCTTGAAAAAAATAATAAAAAAATAAAAAAATAAAAAATAAAATAAAATTGAATCCTAAAATTGACAAACATAAGCACCCATCTTCCCTATGCAACTAACCTAATAGGGCTCAACATTCAATAAAACAGGGTCCCCAGTGGAGTCGCCATCTGTCACAACCTAAATTCTGACGTTAAACTGGGTAGGCCGAGACCAAGTCGGCCACAAAGGAGTCGCCACCGGCGTTTTGGTTTAGGGAACGCCAGGAAACCTAATGGAAAGGCTGGTCTGGAATCAGAAATGTAGGTTCGGGAGTTGGTTACACGCTAGGAGCATAAGGGCCCCCAACATGCCTATCTCTTGATAGTTACCCTTAGCTAGCTATATGGGAAGAGGGAATGTGCTTGTGTTTGGATTGTGTTTTTGGCCTAAGTCTTGGGAAGGAGGAGGTTCAGGTAAGGTGCTCTAGGGTTTTAGGATTTAAGATTTGACTTGATAGGAGTATGTCTCCTGTGCCTACGTACCTCGACTTTAGAGGAGTCAAAGTCAACGTAGTTCTGGTTGGGGGTGTTGCTAGAAAGGGTGAGGCCGGTCAATACCAGCTTGGCTATGGGAGAGGTTTGAGAGATTTGGGAGGCTTGGGAGAGGTTTAAGAGATTTGACTTTCAATTTTCTAGAGTTTCTGCCCGGAAAAATTCCTCCCCCTCAACTCTTCATTTTGAGGCTTTTTATAGGCTTGAGATTGGGCCGGTGGTTGTCCCCATATCCTTTGATTCTCTCCTGAGTCTCTTGTAACTACCTTCCAAGATATTATTTTATATGAGTCAAGGTGGATCCCGGGAAGACTCAGTCTCGGGAAGACTCAGTCCCGGACGGTTTTGGGGTGCAACAAAATTATTTATATAATTTTATTATTTTAAGATCAAAGATAATATTTGAGAGGAAGAATTAATACTTTATTTCTTTAAGAAAAAAAACTTATGTGTTTAACCTGTATGTAAGGGTTGCTCTACTACTAAGTTTAAATACCCATCCAAGTAACTAATATTAATTGGAAACGGTGAAAGAAAAAGAAAGTATTTTTTTAATATATATTTTTCATAATAAATATTAAATTTGAATCACTAACTTCTTAATACATAATGTATTTACTAATATTGGAATTACTAATATTGGAATAAGGTTTGTTCACATTATTAAGTAAAAATAATTCCCTTAGAGACATATACTCTACTCCGTCTCTTTTTTCGGTCATTTAATGTTTCTGTTGTTTTGTTATCATGCAAAAGAAAGTAGTGGCTGTAGCTTTTACTATGTTGGAGAAAAATGGAAAAACAAGAGAGACAATGAAAAAGGATACATGGGTACCTTACTCCAAATATATAGCAGGAATGCAGGATGGATCATAATCTATATATATATATATTTTTTCATTTGTTATTTGGTAGTGAATGGAATCTCACATAATTTTTATTCTTTTAAATATAGATTCAAGATGACCCATTTTTCTAATAAGCGGTCCTACTGATGGAGAGTTGAAGGTAAACATAGATGGATCTTTAATAAGAGCAGATGGAACTGCTGCGTGAGGTGGAACGAACCCTTGGATGTTTATTAAAGGAGTGTTAGGGCAAAGGTATAAAATGAGTTTACTGGTATCCCTGCTTAGACAGAAATTTTTGTTAAAGTCATTTTTATTTTTATGAATTTGAATTCTACTAGACTTAACAATAAATATGATATGGTCGAGTTAATTTAACATTAATATTATATATTAATCTTTATATTATATATAATTAAATTATAATTTTAAATAATATAATTTAATATAAATAATCTCATTATAAATATAATATTATTGTTAAATAAAGTATTATTAAGTCAATAAATAGATATTATTAATTTATAATTATTTTAAATATATATAACAATAAATCAAAATAACTTGCAATATATCTCCAATTTATTCTTACATTGAATCTAATTCTTAAATTTATACCTGTCAAAAAATCTCCTCCAAATGAACTGAATAGGTAAGACAACTCTCCTAGTTAAGGGATTTCACTGCAGTCTAGGCCGTGCAATGCAAGTTGGACAGAACATTTGGGTGTTTGTATCCCGTTTTATATATATAAACATTAGCCTCTGCAATCTTGCACAGGATTAAAAAATTGTTAAAAAAAAGCATGAGATAGAAAATAATATTTAAATTAATTTACAATTAACAAACTTATAAGAAGTATTATAACAGTTTACTATATAATATTATAGAGAGTAAATTGATATTATAATTTCTTAAATATCAATTTATAGAATATATGATAAATTTATATATATATTATATATGCATACATAAGTTTTGTTGAGTTTGAATTTGATGGATTTTTAAAATGAAAATTTGATTAAATTCAATAAAAAAAACATTTTATTGTTTTATTTTTTACTTTCTGTTATTTACATTAGATTTAATCAGATTATAAAAACCTATAATTTTATTATACAGAGTGTTGCTAAAAAAAAAAGTCCCCACTTAAGAGCTAAGGCCAAATAGAGAAAAATAAAATAATTATTTAAATATATTTTTAACCTCAATTAATATTTTTTTTATTTTTCTTCCTCTCATCATTCCATTAAGCATTTCTTTCTCCTCTTTTATTATTCTTTCTCACCTCATGGACCCATTCACTGACCTACTTTTAATTCGCTTAGGTAGAGTGGGGTAGTAGATTTATAGGTGGAAGTAAGTTATGAAATACATTTATTTGACGGGATGACTTGTTAAAATCTATTAAAAAATATAAAAATTTGTGATGAAAAAACATTATTATATTTAATTAAGACTATATAGTATCAAAATTGGGTGGTATTCAATTGAAACTTATTACAACTTAAAAAAAATCTCATGATATTTAGAAGTATATAAATTTTAATAGATTATTTTGTAGAGTAAATCTTGATGAATTTTAAAAAAAAATTAGTAATAAATTATTTATCTAATAATATCACCCAAACCTATAACATTTAAAAAAAAATTAGTATCAATTCTTTTTCTTTTTTTTTTGCTTATCATTGTCAGACTTTTTTTTTCTCATTACATATAATTTTTTTTTCATTGAATACGATATAAGTTCTAATATAATATTTAGTTGTTCATTTCTTTCACTCCTACGTATCTTCTCTATAATCAAATAAAAAAATCTTTTTATATATCTTAAATCAATTAGTTTGAATGCATGAAAAGATTTGGATACTTAGTTTTTTTTTCTGTACTTAATCAAACATATAAAAATAATCATCTACTTTATATAAGTATTATGAATTTATTTTATTACAAAAACATTGTCTTGTTACATTTTTTAATGCAATTGCATTGATGTGAATAACTATTTTTTATTTTTGGTTTTATTAATACTTTTTTCTTCTTTTTTCACATTTTTCAATTCGTTGTTACCAAAAAAAAAATATTGAAATTTTGTTGAAAATTAATGTTATTTACAATTTTTTGTAAGCATATTACTTAGTAGGATAAGTATTCTTATAAAATTGATTTACTATATTGGAAATAACTATTTTTTTATGAGAATGTGATAATTGTTTATCAAATGAGAAATCTCCAATCAAAAAATAACAAAGAAAATTACACACTGATTCAACAATTAATTTTGAAATTTTGCTAAAATTTCACAAGTGCTTTCAAATCTTATACATTTATAAAATCTTTTCAAATCTTATAAATTATTATGATGTAAATTTATTAAAATATAAAGTACAAAATCTTGATGATAATTTTTTTAAAATATTATAAACTATTAGATTCATACGTACTCTTTTAAAATTTAATATTTTTATGTCAAAAAATATTCTTTTAAAATATCAACCCAATAAACATCTTACAATTACATAATTTTTTTTACAAAAATAAACTTTAAAATATTTTGTAAAACCTAAAGTCAAATTATAAAATATTTTGAAGAGAAAAAACATATTTGACCCATAAAAAAATTATATACACAAATTTGAAATTTATGGACCTTTGGAGCATTGATGATGTAGTGGTACATAATTAAAGTCTAAATTAAACAATATTTTTTTATTTGTTAAAATTTATTAAATAATATTATTATTTTAATAAATTTATTTTTTTATTTAGAAATTATATCTCATTATTTTGTAGATTTTTTTATAAATTTAAATTACTATGTGTACAATATATTTCGGGTTACAATGAGGTAATAAATTGGTGTATGACGAGTCCTATCAATAACCATCATGTAGGATAGTTGCATACCAATCGTTTGGTAGCTGGAATGACATTGATTTTATTAAATTGACCATACTCAAAGGACTTACTTATTTATGTTATGTACTTGGTGCAAGCCAACTTTTGAATGTAGTTCAATTCATTCCTGCGTGGATTACCCACGTGAAGAATTTAACTTATGCCGATGCTTTTTATCATAAAAAATTATAATAAAAATTTCATTAATTTTAAGTCTTTTTCATATTTTTCTTTTCAAATTGAAAAAAAAAATGGTAAGCATAGCACACTATTTTTACTTTCCACGTGTTTTGAAAGGATTTTTTTTTTTCGAGAATGGTGTTTTCCCTTCCTTCTTTTCTAGTCCACACATAGTCTAAATAAATAATCCTATGCCTTAAGGACAATGTCACAGTGGGCTTGTTCTTGCTTTATCTTATTTTATTTTAATAACTTATTTTCTTATTTACCAATCTGTCCCCACAATTATCTATCCAAATGCCCCTTGTACCCGTTAAAAAGTTAGGTTGGGAGACACACTTCTTAAGGAGTTTTCTTTTTTAATTGTTGAAAAATTGAATCTTCCAAATCTCACTTCTTAATGAGTTTCAGTATTTTATTTTCATTAATATAAAATGTTTAGTTAAATTAATTAATTTTTTAATTAAATGGGTTAATTTAAATGAATATAAAATACATAATTACATTAGGAAAATTTTAAAAACCAACTGATTTAATGAATTTGTTCATAATTTAAATATATAACATAAAAAAGTGGTTAGATGAAAATATATTTATGATATTATGTTATATTATTTTATCTTATAATACATGCTATACATTACGTTTAATAATATATTAAAAATTATTTTTAGAAATAAAAATTTATATCATGTCTTTCTCCTTCATTGGTTAATTGTTTCAAACATTCAAATTTTTGCTATGTACTGGTCGGACCTCACTCCTACTGGACAGTCGAGTCCACACCCGGTGCAGCTGAGTCTATTATGTCATTGAAGAATCAAATCCCTCCTGGTTAGCCGACCCTACTCCATAATTTGAGTCCATTTCACAAGTCGACTTCACTCCACTCTCGGTAGCCAAATTCACTTTGCCATTGAAGAGTAGGATCCCCTCGACCAGTTGAGTCTATCCTGGATTCTCTCGCCTTATCTTGGTCCAACCAAAAGACGACATATGCAAGGTGGCATAATGACTTGTACCACCCTTTGACAAAGACGAATTGTAACTGACATGTAAGGGAGTAGAGTTTGAGTATGTTGTTTTGCACCTAACATGTTCTTGACTCCTTTTGTCATATTGTGTAGTACTTTAGTAAGGAAGGGGACAAAATCTTAAAAAGAAAGAGAAAATTAGAGGGATACATCCACACCATAGAATCCATGATTGAGGATTGATTGCTGGGACTATATTCTATTTTGTAGACAGGTTATTTGGTAGTATTTTCTCTAAGTCTAAAGTATTATTGTTTATAAGATTTATTTTAATTTTTAAGTTTTATATATATTACATATTTTACATTTTTATCTTTTAAACGTATTTTTATATTATTTTTAAAAATTGAAAATATAGTAAAATTTAGGCGAGACACTTATTACTATAAAGTTAAAATTTATAGAAGATAATAATTTTAAGTATTTTAATTAATCATATGTGTCAATCTATATTACTTTTATTAAATAATTAAATAAATTATAAAAAAAATATAACTAATTTAATCTTTCAAAATATTATTCATCACCATTTTAGTCTCTTGATTTATCAAAATTAAAAAAATTCTAAAAAATAATGCCATCCCCTAACACTGTTAATGATAAAGTACTGAGTTGTGTTGGACACAATCATCTAATGTTCTTGTTTGTTTTACCCTTTCTTCCATCTATGTACCTGATATCCGTCCCATCAATCCTTTCGCGTGTGTGGATGTCATTTTGTAATGACAGAAAGAGAATGCAATAGTCATTGATCTTGGAATCATAATATATAGAGCACGACTAGTGATAATAAATCATAACATATAGAGAAAAAAAGACTTGGAAGTACCTTGAGATTCCACCACAACCTTCTCTACAATCCAATTCTAATCTAACCTACACTCCAATTTTCCACTCAGAATCTAAATGCTTCAATTCTACTGTGAAGTTTCGAAGTTTCGAAGACGTAACATTGTCTTGTTACGTCTTTTTTAATGTAGTTATATTGATGTGAAAATTATTTTTTATTTTTTTTTCTTATTCATACTTTTTTATGCTTTTTTCATGTTTGTCAATCCATTATTACCAAAAATATATATATATATATATTAAAATTTTATTTAAAAATAATATTATTTACAAATATTTGTAAATACATTATATTGTTAATATGATAAGTATTCTTGTAAAATTGATTTCCTTGATTAAAAATAACAATATTTTTTTTTAGAATGTGATAACTATTCTTACCTATATTATATAATTCAAATAAAAAATCTCCAACAAGAAAGTAACAAAGAAAATGATACACCCATGCAACAAGTAATTTTGAAAATTTATTAAAATTTCATGAGTCATTTCAAATTTTATACATCTATAAAAAAATCTTTTCAAATCTTATAAATTATTATAATATGATTTTTTAAAATAAAAATTACAAAGTCTTGATCATAAACATTTTTTTTAAAATATCTTATAAGTTGTTAGATTTGTACATA
Organism: Mucuna pruriens; assembly: GCA_025330945.1. Classification (NCBI taxonomy): domain Eukaryota; kingdom Viridiplantae; phylum Streptophyta; class Magnoliopsida; order Fabales; family Fabaceae; genus Mucuna; species Mucuna pruriens. The sequence goes on along the minus strand of JAENHJ010000264.1, from coordinate 74,304 downwards.
GGTTTTTTTTTTCTAAATTTTACTATATTTTTATGTCAAAATATTCTTTTAAAATATCAACCCAATAAACATTCTAAAACTACAAAATTTTTTTATAAAAATAAAATTTAAAATATTTTGTAAAAGCTAAAGTCAAATTATAAAATATTTTGAAGAGAAAAAACATATTTTTACCATAAAAAATTATAAACACAATTTTGATATTTATGGAACTTTGGGAGCATTGATGATGTAGTGGCATACAATTATAGTCAAAACTGAACAATATTTTTTTTTATTTGTTAAATTTTATTAAATAGTAAATTGTTTTAATAAATTTTATTTTTTTATTTAGCAATTATGTTTAATTATTTTGTAATTTCTTTTATAAATTTAAATTACTATGTCTGTTAAAAAAAATATATTATTAACTCTCCTCTTATCCAAGAAAGACAAGAATAAACTCGATTTGTTTGGATACGACCAGAAATAATATTCCACCCAAAGGTGTACAAGATATTTTGGATTACAATGAGGTAATTAATTGGTACATGACAAGTCATGCCAATAATCATCATGTACGATGGTTACATACCAATAGTTTGGCAGCTGGAATGACATTCATTTCATTAAATTGACCATACTCAAAGGACTTAATAATTTATAACCACTAGTGTGGCAGTTGTATTACATTGACCATACTCAAAACGACTTCATAATTTATGTTGTGTACTTGGTACAAGCCAACTTTCGAATGTTGTTCAATTCATTCTAGCATGAAATTCCCACGTGAAGAATTTAACTTATTTTGGTTCATAATATATATAAAAGAAAGAAAGTGAAAGAAAAAGAATGAATAGAGAATATATATATATATATATATATATATATATATATATATATATATATATATATATATATATATATATATATATATATATATATATATATATATATATATATATATATATAATGACATAAATTTTTTAATAAAAATATAATAAATAGAATAAAAATATAAAAATAATAAATTTTACATCAAAATTTAAGATAAAGTTAAAAATTTATTTTAACTGTTAAAATAAAATAAGTAAAAAAATAAAAATATTTTTATTTATTTATAGTAAATATCTATACTATATAATAAAAAAAAGTTATTGAGAAGAATAAAAATCAATAAAAATTGAACATAAATTTGAAATTATTTATTTTATTCTTTAAAATAAAAAATAAAATTTGTATATTTGTTATCATAAAAAGTATAATAGTAATTTTATTAAAAAGTGTATCACACTATTTTTTCTCTCCACTTATCTTTGAAAGGATTTTTCTTTTTCAAGAATGGTGTTTTCCCTTCCCTCATTTTCTTTTCCCTCTTTTCTATTTCACACAGTCTAAATAAATAATCCTATGCGTTAAGGACAATGTCACAGTGGGCATGTTCTTGCTTTATTTTATTTTATTTTAATAACTTATTTTTTTATTTACCAATCTGTCCCCACAATTATCTATCAAAATGCCCCTTGTACCCCTTAAAATGTTAGGTTGGGGGACACACTTCTTAACGAGTTTTTTTCTTTTAATTGTTGAAAAATTGAATCTCCCAAATCTCACTTTTTAAAGAGTTTTAGTATTTTATTTTCATTAATATAAAATGTTTTGTTAAATTAATTAATTTGTTAATTAAATGGGTTGATTTAAATGAATATCACATACATAATTACAGTAGGAAAAATTTTAAAAATCAACTAATTTAATGAATTTGTTCATAATTTAAATATATAACATAAAAAAGTGGTTAGATGAAATGGTTAGATGAAAAGATATATGTGAAATTATGTTATATTATTTATCTTATATTATACATACTATAGGTTATGTTTAATAATATCATGAAATTTTTTTTAGAAATAAAAATTTATATCATATCTTTTTTTTATTGGCTAATTGTGCAAGCATTCAACTTTAGGTTATTTCATTGTATTTTCTCTAAGTCTCAGGTATTATTTATTATTTATAAGATTTATTTTAATTTTTAAGTTTTATATATATATATATATATATATATATATATATATATATATATATATATATATATATATATATATATATATATTACATATTTTACATTTTTATCTTTTAAACGTATTTTTATATAATTTTTAAAATTTGGAAATATAGTAAAATTTATGCGAGACACTTATTATTATAAAGTTAAAGTTTATAGAAGAAAATAATTTTAAGCATTTTAATTAGTCATATGGAAAAACCATTGTAGAAGATCTGGATCAATTACCCTTTTAGAAAGTCATGGTGGAAGCATCTGCGAAGCATCTCCTGAAATCTTTCCTAAGCTTCGCATAGGGGTTCCTGCTCAAATTGAGAGAAGTTTATGATGTCCTTCTTTAGTTTATTAGATTTGAACAAAAGGAAGTATTTGAGTATAAACTTTTGTGTGCACTCGTCCCAAGTGGTAATAGGTCCATCTCAAAAAATTGTAAGTCACTCGAACGTTCTATCCACTAAGGAGAATGGGAGTAGTTTCAGACAAATAGCACCATAAAGACATTGTTTATTCTTACCGTGTTAACGAACGTCTTATCCACTAAGGAGAATGGGAGTAGCTTCAGACAAATAGCACCATAAAGACATTGTTTATTCTTACCGTGTTAATGAAGCGCAATAATACTATGTCTTGAAGCACTCAAGGTCTCAATTTCACGTACCGCTTGGTTTTGTGCCGTGGGCGGAGGTTTTGGAATTATTTTACTTGCTGTTCCAGATACATGTCTATTGTACAAAAACAAAGAGAGAGTGATAATATAATATAATATAATTAATATACATATATGAAGTTAATTATAAACCAGTTAATTTTACTAAATACTAGATTGTTCCAATGAAATTAAAGATGTGTCAACAAAATGGATTAAAAGTATGTTAATATATATTAGAGTAAATTATACTTCTCTTCAAAACATATTATATTATTCTCTTATTTATGTTGAAAATTGTCCTCCTTTTTCTTAATATATTCAACTTTATAACATTTTATTTATTTTTTAATTTTTTTGAAAAAAATTTGTTTTCAATGATATTTATATTAACAATTTATTATTAAATCAAGTGGCATTATTAAAAATTTAATACTTATAATATATACATTAGAATATAAATAATTTTTTATTATTTTATTATTTTTTATAAAATTAGTTTGCAAAAATATTTTTAAACAAAAAAGTTCAAATATATATACATAGACACAAATAATTTATCTAATAATTTTTACTTTAATTATTATTTTAATAAAAAATAAATTTAAATTTAATTATATATTATATAAAATATCGAATAAGTGAATAATAATTTCTTAAATTAAAAATATTTTAAAATCATATAATAAATATTTTCAATAATATTAGATTAAATAAAATAAATTATATTTTAACAAAAGAGAAAAAATATAATAAAATATTCTGAAAAAATGTAATTTAACTTACGGAAGAAAACAACTCTTATTAAAGAAGAAAATTGCAATTTGATTTAACATTACTAAATTAAATTGATTAAATAACCTATTTTAATCTAAAAATGAAAGTGAATATAATATTTGTATAAGTTATAAGCAATTTTCACTTTTCGCCTAGTAAAAATTAGGATCATACCCGATTATTCCTAATTCAATGACTGCTTTATATTGAAATGGGATCTCCATCAGAGCCGCCAAAGGGAAAGCTGCTTTTATTCCTAATTCAGTAACTAATTTAAATAAAATTACATAAATGACAACAATAGAAAAATAAAATTATTTAGGTTGCCTCAGAGGTATACTACTTTTTAATTTATTTCTAGCATATTTTTATTCATTTTATTTTTTATCTTATTTTTATTAAATCTATTTTTATATTATTTTTTTTTCACATGTTATGTTGGCTTTTTTCATCTCCCTCCTAGTTACCAAACAATTGGTTCTTGTTATTTCTATCTGCATAGCTGCCCTATCGGTTTAAGGCAATGTGTACGAGTTTCAAATTTGATTTTTCTGAATTTTGATTTTGGTTTAAATTAATTATTTTTTATTTTAAAAATTATAATTAAACAATAATATAAAAAAATAAACATTATATATGATTTATAATCAATATTAAATTTCTTCAATTAATGTTTTATATAATAAATAATTTACAAAAGATCATTAAAAAATAACTAACTTTTTTTTACATTTCTAAAAATGAAAAGTTTTAAATATATGTTTTCAATATTTTTATTTACTTTTATAATCATTAAAATAACGTTAGGTCAATTAAATTAGTTTTACATAATACTTTGTTTTTTGAAATATATTTTTTCTTTAGATGAGATAATTATTTTTAAATAAAAATAAAATATAAAAAATTACCAAACAACATGTAGTTTGAAAATGACTTTTAAGAATAAACTATCATTTCTTTCCTAGATTATTATTCTCGTCTAAATAGTCTCTTAATTAAATAAATTATATAAATAATTCTAAAATATTACAAATCATACTAAATAGTTTCTCAGTTAAAATATGGATTAAATTAATTTGTAGATAATATATATAATTTTATTATTTTAAGATCAAAGATAATATTTGAAAGGTAGAATTAATACTTTATTTCTTTAAGAAAAAAAAACTTATGTGTTTAACCTGTATGTAAGGGTTGCTCTACTACTAAGTTTAAATACCCATCCAAGTAACTAATATTAATTGGAAACGGTGAAAGAAAAAGAAAGTATTTTTTTAATTTATATTTTTCATAATAAATATTAAATTTGAATCACTAACTTCTTAATACATAATGTATTTACTAATATTGGAATAAGGTTTGTTCACATTATTAAGTAAAAATAATTCCCTTAGAGACATATACTCTACTCCGTCTCTTTTTTCGGTCATTTAATGTTTCTGTTGTTTTGTTATCATGCAAAAGAAAGTAGTGGCTGTAGCTTTTACTATGTTGGAGAAAAATGGAAAAACAAGAGAGACAATGAAAAAGGATACTGGGGTACCTTACTCCAAATATATAGCAGGAATGCAGGATGGATCATAATCTATATATATATATATTTTTTCATTTGTTATTTGGTAGTGAATGGAATCTCACATAATTTTTATTCTTTTAAATATAGATTCAAGATGACCCATTTTTCTAATAAGCAGTCCTACTGATGGAGAGTTGAAGGTAAACATAGATGGATCTTTAATAAGAGCGGATGGAACCCTTGGATGTTTGTTAAAGGAGTGTTAGGGGAAAGGTATAAAATGAGTTTACTGGTACCTCTGCTTAGACAAAATTTTTTGTTAAAGTCATTTTTATTTTTATGAATTTCAATTCTACTAGACTTAACAATAAATATGATGTGGTCGAATTAATTTAACTTACTAATATTATATATTAATCTTTATATTATATATAATTAAATTATAATTTTAAATAATATATTTTAATATAAATAATCTCATTATAAATATAATATTATTGTTAAATAAAGTATTATTAAGTCAATAAATTAATACTATTAATTTATAATTGTTTTAAAAATATATATAACATTAAATCAAAATGACTTGAAATATATCTCCAATTTATTCTTACATTGAATCTAATTCTTAAATTTATACCTGTCAAAAAATCTCCTTTAAATGAACTGAATAGGTAAGACAACTCTCCTAGTTAAGGGATTTCACTGCAGTCTAGGCCGTGCAATGCAAGTTGGACAGAACATTTGGGTGTTTGTATCCCTTTTTATATATATAAACATTAGTGTCTGCAATCTTGCACATGATTAAAAAATTATTAAAAAAGCATGAGATAGAAAATAATATTTAAATTAATTTACAATTAACAAACTTATAAGAAATATTTTAACAGTTTACTAGATAATATTATAAAGAGTAAATTGATTATATAATTTCTTAAATATCAATTTATAGAATATATGATAAATTTATATAGAATATTATATATGCATACATAAGTTTTGTTGAGTTTGAATTTGATGGATTTTTAAAATAAAAAATTTGATTAAATTCAATAAAAATATTTTATTGTTTTATTTTTTACTTTCTGTTATTTACATTAGATTTAATCAGATTATAAAGACCTATAATTTTATTATACAGAGTGTTGCGAAAAAAAAGTCTCCACTTAAGAGCTAAGGTCAAATAGAGAAAAATAAAATAAAAGAATTATTTAAATATATTTTTAGCCTCAATTATTTTTATAGCATCATTGCATTACACATTTCTTTCTCCTCTTTTATTATTCTTTCTCACCTCATGGACTCATTCACTGACCTACATTTAATTTGCATAGGTAGAGTGGGTAGGTGGAAGTAAGTTATGAAATACATTTATTTATACTAAGTTGACGGGTTGACTTGTTAAAGTCTATTAAAAAATATAAAAGATTTGTTTTGAATAAAAATATTAGTTTTCATTTTAAAGATAAATATACTTGATTAGAGAATTAAAAAGATTTTTAGAAATAAAATCTGAATTAAATATAATGAAATTAATTAAAACTTATTTATATTATAAATTATTATATATGATTTTTTTCCCCTTATACATGAGTTGAGGGAGAGAAAGTATGTTTTTAATCCCTATTTGTAATATAAACATGATTTTAGTTCTTAAAAAAATTAAAAGATATGTATTTAATTAAGATTTAAAAAATTTTTCAAACATTTTTTTTGTGATGAGAAAATATGGTTATATTTAATTAAGACTATAGAGTATCAAAATTTGGTGGTATTCAATTGAAATTTATTACAACTTAAAAAAAATGATGATATTTTTAAAAATATATAAATTTTAATAGATTATTTTGTAAGGTGAATTTTGATGAATTTAAAAAAAAATAGTAATAAATTATTCATCTAATAATATCACCCAAACCCATAATATTTAAAAAAAAATTACTACCAACTTATTCTTTTTTTTTCTTACCATTGTTAGACTTTTTTTTTTCTTTCATTACATATAATTTATTCTCTTTTCATTGAATACGATATAAGCCTTAATATAATATTAGTCATTCATTTCTTTCACTCCTACATGTCTTCTCTATAATCAAATAAAAAGATCTTTCTACATGTCTTAAATCAATTATTTTGAACGCATTAAAAGATTTGTTTGGATACTTAGTTTTTTTTTCTGTACTTAATCAAACATATAAAAATAATCGTCTACTTTATATGAGTATTGTGAATTGATTATATTATAAGAACATTGTCTTGTTTCATCTTTTTTTTAATGCAATTGCATTGATGTGAATAACTATTTTTTATTTTTGGTCTTATTCATGCTTTTTTTTTCTTTTTCCACGTTTTTCAATCCGTTGTTACCAAAAAAAAAATATTGAAATCTTGTTAAAAAATAATGTTATTTACAAATTTTTGTAAGCATATTACTTAGTATGATAAGTATTCTTATAAAATTGATTTACTAGATTAAAAATAACTATTTTTTTTAATGAGAATGTGATAATTGTTCTTACCTATGTTATATAATTCAAATGAGAAATCTTCGACCAAAAAAATAACAAAGAAAATTACATACTAAATCAACAATTAATTTTAAAATTTTGCTAAAATTTCACAAGTCCTTTCAAATCTTATACATCTATAAAATCTTTTCAAATCTTATAAATTATTGTGATGTAAATTCATTAAAATACAAAGTATAAAATCTTAGATCATAATTTTTTTAAAATATTATAAGTTATTAGATTCGTACGTAATCTTTTAAAATTTACAATATTTTTATGTCAAAAAATATTCTTTTAAAATATGAACCCAATAAACATCCTAAAATTACATAATTTTTTTATAAAAATAAACTTTAAAATATTTTGTAAAACCTAAAGTCAAATTATAAAATATTTTGAAGAGAAAAAACATATTTGACCCATAAAAAAATACATACACAAATTTGAAATTTATGGACCTTTGGGAGCATTGATGATGTAGTGGTACATAATTATAGTCTAAATTAAACAATATTTTTTTATTTGTTAAAATTCATTAAAGAATACTATTATTTTAATAAATTTATTTTTTATTTAGAAATTATATCTCATTATTTTGTAATTTTTTTTATAAATTTAAATTACTGTGTTAAAAAAATATTATTAACTCTTCTCTCCACACAAAGGTGTACAATATATTTCGGGTTACAATGAGGTAATGAATTGGTGCATGACGAGTCCTATCATGTAGGATAGTTACATACCAATCGTTTGGTAGTTGGAATGACATTGATTTTATTAAATTGACCATACTCAAAGGACACATGTTATGTTGGCTCTTTTTCATCTCCCTCATACTTACCAAACAATTGGTTCTTGTTATTTCTATCTGCACAGCTGCCCTATCGGTTTAAGGCAATGTGTACGAGTTTCAAATTTGATTTTTCTGAATTTTGAATTTGGTTTAAATTAATTATTTTTTAAAAAAAATCATAATTAAACAATAATATAAAAAAATAAACATTATATATAATTTATAATCAATATTAAATTTCTTCAATTAATGTTTTATATAATAAATAATTTACAAAAGATCATTAAAAAATAACTAACTTTTTTTTACATTTCTAAAAATGAAAAGTTTTAAATATATGTTTTCAATATTTTTATTTACTTTTATAATCATTAAAATAAGGTTAGGTCAATTAAATTAGCTTTACATAATACTTTGTTTTTTGGTAGTGAATGGAGTCTCACATAATTTTTATTCTTTCAAATATAGATTCAAGATGACCCATTTTTCTAATAAGCAATCCTACTGATGGAGAGTTGAAGGTAAACATAGATGGATCTTTCAGAAGAGCGGATGGAACTGCTGCGTAAGGTGGAACGAACCCTTGAATTAGGGCAAAGGTATAAAATAAATTTACTCGTATCCTAGACTTAACAATAAATACGATGTGGTGGAATTAATTTAACTTATTAATACTATATATTAATCTTTATATTATATATAATTAATTTATAATTTTAAATAATATATTTTAATATAAATAATCTCATTATAAACATAATATTATTATTAAATAAAGTATTATTAAGTCAATAAATAGATATTATTAATTTATAATTATTTAAAATATATATATAACATTAAATCAAAATGACTTGAAATATATCTCGAATTTATTCTTACATTGAATCTAATTCTTAAATTTATACCTGGCAAAAAAAAAAAAAAACTCCTCCAAATGAACTGAATAGGTAAGACAACTCTCCTAGTTAAAGGATTTCACTGCGATCTAGGTCGTGCAATGCAAATTGGACAGAACATTTGGGTGTTTGTATCCCTTTTTATATATATAAACATTACTGTCACAACCAATTTTGTGACGTATGCGTATTCTGTTTGAGATGGGTCGAGATGGTTTCGGCCTCAGAGTGATTGAGGTGATCTCAGCTGTCGGGAGTCGTTACCGATGTTTTTCTAGGAACATCAGGAAATCTAGGGGAAGGGCTGGTCTAGAAATCAGAGTTGTGAGTTCGGGAGTTGGTTACACATCGGGAACGCAAGGTGCCCAATGTGTCTATCATTTGATAGTTACCCTAGGTTAGTTGTAAAGGAATAGAGGAGACGCTTGTGTTTGGGTCAGGTAAGGTGTTTTAGGGCTTTGGTTTCTATGAGAGGGAGGAGGTTTAGGTGAGGTGTCCTAGTGTTTTAGAGTTTTAAGGTTTGCGACTTGATAGGAGTATGCCTCTTGTGCCTATGTACCTCATCTTTAGAGGAGTCAAAATCCACGTAGTTCTGGGCGTTGGTGAGCTGGATGGGAACTAGATTAGCTTGAGCTAATTTTAGTCTCACTTCGGCCGAGATTGACTTGGCCTCGAGGAGGAAAGGTTTGTATCAAGGCTTTTACCTGGAGGCATGGTTTGCAAATTGGGATATTGCCCATCCGGGATTCAAGAACATCCTATACTAAGCATGAAGTATGGTAACATTGGGGTAAAGGAACCAACCTGAAATTTGGAACGAGGGAGCTTTCCTCTCTCGTGGACCAGTACCTTTGCTTGCCTTTCAGTCTAGGCTTGGAGTCCTTGCTTCTTATGTTCCTTGCAATCGACCAGCTTTTCGTTTCTTCGTTCTCCTGATTCTTTCTCCAATTTTTCATGCCTCCCACCTTTCACGTTTGAGGTTTATATAGGGTTTTCCAACTGCCAGGGAGTAACCACCTTTGGCCTGGCATAGTGGTGGTGGTTGGACTAGAGACCAAGTTCGCCTATCCTCAATCCCGACTTCTGCGTGGGAGTTAAGATTTGCCTTGATATTCGGGCGACTCGGTCTTCGCTCTTCGTAACAACTGGAGTGGACTCGGTTTCGAGACTCTTCTTTTGGTCTCGGTCTCAGATTTGACTAGATCTCGGGACGACTCCTTGGTGGTCTCGGCTCAGTCTTGTGGTTGGGCCTGGTAGGTTTGGTCCGGACAGTTTTGGGGTGCAATAATTGCCCCCTCTTTATTTGTGCTTATCCAAGGGAGGGAGTGATCTCTTCGGATGAGCATAAATAAAGACTCGGGACAGGCTTGATGGAATGGTATCTGATATTGGATTTTTCCACTAACGTCTAGGCTAGAAAGGGAAAGACATTGGATTATCCATTGGCTGGCATTCAGGTTAGAAGTGAAAAACTGGAGGTCCACAAGCTGGCATCCAGGTTAGAAGTGAAAGACTGGATGTCCTCAAGCTGGCATCCAGGTTTGAAGGGGAGACTGGATGTCCACTGGCTGGCATCCGGGTTAGGAGTGAAAAATTGGATGTCCATAGGCTGGCATCCAAGTTTAAAGTGAAAGATTGGATGTCCACAAGCTGTCATCCAGGCCGAAATGAGAAATTGGATGTCCACAAGCTAGCATCCAGGTTTGAAATAGAGACTGGATGTCCACAGGCTAGCATCCAGGTTAGAAGTGACAAACTGGATATCCATAGGCTGCATCCAGGTTTGAAGAAAAAGACTAGATGTCCACATGCTGGCATCCAAGCCGAAATGAGAAACTGGATGTCCACAGGCTAGCATCCAGGCTGAAATGAGAAACTGGATGTCCACAGGTTGGCATCCAAGTTTAAAACAGAGACTGGATGTCCACAGGCTGGCATCCAGGTTAGAAGTGACAAATTGGATGTCCACAGGCTGACATCCAAGTCGAAATGAGATACTGGATGTGCATAGGCTGGCATCTAGGTTCGAAGTGAAAAACTAGATGTCCATAGGCTGGCATCCAGGTTAGAAAGAGAGGGCTAGAGAGAGTGTTTGAAGGAACAAGGTCAGTGGTCTCTTAAGCTATCGTGGAGACGATCATGCTAGGGGCCTCGCCGTGTGTGCTCCTTGGTGTCGGACCGAGGTCCTGACGGCTTCTCTTGGGCCGAGACAGAGACGGCCAATGCGGAGACAGCCGAGACAAAGGCGACTCCTACATGGGCCTGTACCTGGGCAAAAGTGAGATGGTGGGCCGTGGTGATTTGGGCTTGTCTTTATTTTTTATTTTTTGTTTTTTTGTTGTCTTTTTTTCTTTTTTGTTTTTTTTTGTGGGCTCAAGTTTTTGAACTTCTGGGGGAAGTTGAAAGGTTGCGCGTGAAGGGACGCGCCTTGCCACCCTTCAGACAAGCCTCTTCGTTTTCTGGGGCACATTGATGGGAGGAGGCGCAATGATTACGCCGCCTTGGAGAAGCGCACTCTGTAATAATCCGTCGCGGGGTTCCAAGGTAGGCATTTATTGTGGGAGAAGCTCATTTTATTTGTTTTACTTGTGCTTCATTTGCTTCGTTCCCATTTTCATTTGCGCCTAAGTTTTTTAGTTTCATCCTTTGCATTCCTTTGAGCTTTTCTTCTTGAACCTTCGCATTCTTCACGTCGTCCCCAACCTTCTCCTTTCTCGCCACCATGTCAAGTACTTCAAGTTCTAAAACCTACTCCTCTTCTTCTTCTTCCTCTTCTTTGTCGAGTAAGGCCTTGAAGGTCATGCCCGTGGCTGTGGTTGAGGAGGGGTTCTTCTCAAGCCCTTGTACCTTCGATGCCAGAGGTGGATCCACCGGTGTGGGTCCACAAAGATGTGCTGGAGAACCAATTCGAGATGACTCGCTCTAAAATGGGGTCTCTAGTAGAGGAGGGGAAATGGGTTCGCAGTTCCTATGTCCGTCGGTTGACGATGGTGGGTTGTGGTAAGTGATGATGGGCGTTTTTAGTCGTTTCAATGCACCTATCAAATAACTAAAGCTAACTATAGTATAGCTAACCCTAGGTCATTCTTCTCAAGGACACAGTGTGCTAAGTTGTGATTTAGTGTCAAGCCAAATGATGTAGAATCTGAGATGTGAAGTGTTGACTCTTCTCGGCACTGGCCGAGTCGTACTCGGCAGAGACTGAGTAGAGATGTTCTTGGCAGAGACAATCCGGCTTGGTCTCGGTTGAGTACAGACAGACGCTACAGAGACAGACTATCTCTGTCTCGGACTTAGAGCAGTAAATGATGGGGGTTGAAATGTAATTGAAGTCATACTAAGGATTGATGGAAAACAGAATTGAATCTAACGAGAATGCAAAGGCAATTACACTACTCCTAATGCTATTGCTACTACTGCGTTCATGTTCAGTTCCAGGTATTAAGGTTTTTCCAATTCAATTACTCCAATTACAGTCCATATCAGCCTCCAGTGTTCTTATGGCAATCGCCAAAGGTCTATCCCTTATCACACCGAGGAATTACACAATCGCTACCTCATCAGTTGGTAGGGATTACGTTCAAGCTGATTTTAGATTCTCATTCAACAATCGTTAACTGATTACCTATTGAATTAGTTAAACCAGTTCCTATTGGCTTAGTTTAACCTTGTTCCCATTACTTCGTGCAATCGCAACTCTGTAATCGGATTAAGAGTTTAGAGATATAATTGAAATTCAGAATGCAGAATCACTCATAATATTGGAAACGAAACACAAACACAGGGCCTGGATTCGATGACTCCGTATTCCACGACAATCGCCATGGATGACGACGATGATTCACCTCCTCTAGCTAAGACGCTGAGGTTCAGATTCTCCGGAGTGCGTTGGTGATCCAATCGGTCTCTTCCGGTGACCTTCAGCTGCTCAGTTCCTAGCCTGCGTCTTCTCAATCGAGAGAAACGCCATTAACAGCACCGTGCACCACCGTGAGTGAGGGCGAGGATAAGTGAGAGTAATGGAGAATGAATGGGCGTGAAAACGTTTGAATGCCAAAGACCCTTAATCGTTCAGTGATTTGCCTATTTATACAGGAGCTAGACTAACTAACCTAACAGAATTACAAGTGAAATTCCTATTCTGCCCTTGTTGTGACTTGCGTCGCAAGCTACTCCACGAGATGACGTGGAGCTTGAGTTGGCATTGAAGTGGCTCTTGTATTGCTGATGTGAAACGCCACCTTGGTCGAGTTTCCTGGTTGTGCCTCTGGCCGTATGGGCCGAGTCTTCGACTTGGCCGATAGGCTCTCGACTTGGCCAATAGGCTCTCGGCTTAGGCTGCTTGGTGGTTGAGCTTGGCTGGACCTGTAATGAAGAGATCGTTAGCCTAAAAGCCTTGAATAAACATGGATTATGCTTTACTCTAGTTTTTGGCTATTAATTTGGATCTTAGTTAACAATCCTCTTTTAAGTTCGAGAGTTGCTCAATGGCACTCCTCTTAGGTTCACTTAGGATGTACATTTTATGACTCATCAAACCCCCACACTTAGCCTTTTGCACTCCTGGGAAAAATATATATCTTAAACAAGGGGGATTTTGGTAAGAGACTCCTCTATTTGACTTCCATAAGCTGACCACCAGAGTCGGCCTCTGTTCCTCCCGGTTCGAAGTGCTCATGCAATCCGGGGACTACTTCCTTTGGACTTAAGGTGCTTCGTGGCTTCTTAAATGGGGGAAGGTACCTCAGAGGGTTGAAACCTCACTTAGATGATCAACTCTCTTGATTCTCTCGAGTGTTTAGTGATGAGTCACAATTTATACATCTTTTTGACACCTAAGAAGGAGGTTTGCAAGACTATTCTGTGCTTAAGAATGAACTGTTAGCTAAGATTCATTTTATGAGCTCAAATATATAGAAAATACAAATTTGTGCTAATTCAGATTTCTTAGCTAATGAAAGTAACTCTTCTTCTTTTGCAGGTCAAGCCGAGTTGACCAAAGTCAACAAGGGAGTTCCGGCCGAGATGAAGTCGTCCCGCCAGACCGGCTCCATCCCGGCCGAGTTAGAATCGTCTCGGCAATCCTTGACTTGTAGCCCAGCAGCCCAGCGAAGAGTGTCCCAAGTATATTATCCACATCAGCTATCCAGCTTGGAGGCCACCTCAGCGTCAGCTCATCTGCCATGTCACTCCGAGGAAATATGCCATGTCACGTGAGAAGATCTGCATAGGGGTAGAATAGGACATTCACATTGTAATTCTGTTAGGATTCGTTAGGATTGGCTAACCATCGTGTATATATAGGAGGAGCTGTGCACTGTTTAAACATCTTGGAATTCACTCTTTCCACACTCATTGTATTCATTTTCTCGCTCTCGCTCTTCTCCATTTTCACGGTGGTGCACGGTACTGCAGTGGTGCTTCTCTCGATTGAGGAGGTGCAGGTCTAAGACTGGGAAGCTGGACGTTTACCAGAGGGGACCGATCAGACTACTGACGCACTCTGGTGGAACTGATCCTCAGCACTTAGGCGAATGGAGGTGAACCACCACCATCAACCTTGGCGATCGTTGAGGAAGATGGAGCCATCTGAATTCGGACCACTGTATTTGTACTCTGTTTCTGTTAATTGATTCTGTTCTGCATTTCATATCTCTGTTCTCTTCCTCTACTTTAATTCATGTTGAATCTGCGATTGCAATTGAACTATGAACAATGTTAAGCTAAGCCGATTGGAACTGGTTTAACTACTTCAGTAGGTAACCACTTAACGATTGTTAAATGAGAACCTAAAATCAGCTCCGCACTTAATCTTGTCAACTGATGAGGTAGTGATTGCATAAATCCTCGGTGTGACAATGGACGAACCTTTGGCGATTGCCATATGAATACCCAAGGCTGATATGGATTGTGAACTGGAGATTGGAACCTGGACTGGACTTAATCAATGGAACTGAATCTGAATGCAGTTATATAATACTAATAGATAATTAGTAACAGTAGTATACATTTACTGCATTCATAGTCTTAGTTTATTTTCTGCATTATTCGCATCCCAACTCCCCTGTTTACTGCTTTCTTTAGTGTTTTCTGGTTGAGACAGAGGTAATCCGCCTCTGTAGCGTCTGTCTGTACTCAGCCGAGACCAAGCCTGATAGTCTTTGCCGAGACCATCTCTGCCGAGACTGTCTCTGCTCAATCTCTGCCGAGTACGATTCGGCCAGTACCGAGAAGAGTCAACACTCCACATCTTAGATTCTGCATTGTTTAACTTGACACTAAACCACAGTTGAGCACACTGTGTCCTTGAGAAGAAATGACCTAGGGTTGACTATACTATAGTTAGCTTTAGTATTTGATAAAGTGCGTTGAAACGACTATAAACGAACGATCATCATTTAGCTTGTGTTTGCACTCAACAGTGCATGAAATTGGTATTACCATATTTTGACAGAGCTCTCTTCTTACTCCTGCAAAACGCAACAGCTATGATCACTAGGACTTTCTCGGCTTGTAGCGGTCCCGATCAGGGGTATGATAGAATGTGGGAAGAACTGGGTTCATGACCCACGAGGAAGAGAGGAGCAATGAGGAGTGAGTTTCATCAGTACGAGGGTAGTCTCGGTTGCTATAGTTTCCTTCCATCTTTATCCACTTGTTCTTTTCATATTTCTTCTTTCTTTTCTATTCATGCAGCTTGCTGATTTTTGTTTAGTTCAGCTTATTTGCTTGAGCTGCTTGTTTTCTGTTCACATATACTTTCTCCTTTTTTTTTTCAGTTTCTGTTTACATGTATTTTTCTTTCTTTTCTTCAGTTTCCTTTCATTCTTTTCTCTTCCGAATTCTATTCTCTAGGCTTCCCCCACACTTGATTATGACTCACTCCCAATACAGTTCCAAGGCTCCTCGGTTCCCTGAGGGTAGGGTAAGAGTGGTTTTTCTGGCCTCGGCTTGTATTGAGCTGCAAGAAAAAAGATGGTCAGTTCAGGCTCAAAAGGGTGACGAAGGTTAACTCGTTATTTTTCCGGCACAGCTTATTTGGCTCTGAGCTCATAAGAAATAGGGCATAGATCATGTCATTCATGTATGTGTAAAATAGTTGTATTTAGAGAGCTAAGGCAAAATTCAGCATACACAATTAACATGCCCTGCACGAATCGCTCAGAAAGAGGGGAGATGGCAAGAGTGTAAGCCATCACTGTTGCAAGGCTCAAAATCTCACACTGGTTGTTTCTGTTCCTTCACTCGAAGGTTTCCTCTTCCGTTTTCGCCAGTCACCACTTAAAATCCAAAGTTTTGGTTCCCTTCAAGTAGAGGCAGCTTCTATTTGGGAATGGGGAGAGTGCTTCTGCTGGCTCGTCAGGCTCTCGGACCCAAATGGAGTTGTCTCTCTTTGACATGTAACTCTGCTAAGCCGGACTCGGCAGTGGAGACCCTTTTATTAAACAAGAACTTAAGTGGCGGGGATAGTAATGAAAGAAGTGCTAATGAACTTAAAATGGTATATAAAAGAAGCAAAATGAAAAAGTTAGATAAAAGAAATGAGAGAAGGGCAGATATGTCGTGAATGATCAGTCCTAGATGGCCAGAACCCCCCCACACGTAGTCTCGGCATTGCCCTCAATGCTTAGATAGGAGGGGTTGGCCAAGTCGGCCTAGGCTGTACCATCTGGTGGAGTCGACTCCACTAGTGAGATGTTCTCTGTGTTCTCTCCAGTTGGTGCTGGGCCTTCGAGAAAAGGTTTAACCTGGTGCCCATTGACCTGAAAGGTGTGGTTGGTTTGTTCTTCTCTTAGCTGTACTGCACCATGGGGAAATATGTTAGTGATAACAAAAGGTCCATCCCATCTGGAACGAAGCTTACCTGCTATGAGCTTTAATCTGGAATTGAATAACAACACTTTTTGGCTGATATGGAGATCTTTCCTCAGGATGTTTTGGTGATGGAACTTTTTTTCTTTTTGCTTGTAGATCCAGGCGTTTTCATAGGCTTCCATGCGAAGTTCATCTAATTCTTGAAGTTGGAACTTCCTATGCTCTCCTGCCTGGTCATAAGCCATGTTGCATTGCTTAACAGCCCAGTAAGCTTTGTGCTCGAGCTCCACAGGGAGGTGACAGGTTTTCCCGAAAACAACCCGGTAGGGAGACATCCCTAGAGGTGTTTGGTATGCAGTCCTATGTGCCCATAGAGCATCCTCAAGGTGTCTGCTCCAGTCCTTCCTGCTGGGATTTGTTATCTTTTGTAGCGTATGCTTGATTTCCCTATTGAACACTTCTGCTTGGCCATTTGTTTGGGGGTGGTAGGCAGTAGCAATTCTGTGTGCTACTCCATATTTCTGCAGAAGAGAAGCCATGGCTCTGTTACAGAAATGACTGCCTTGGTCACTTATGAGCACTTTTGGCACACCGAACCTACAGAAAATATTGGACTTGAGGAAGTCCATCACTACTCTTGCATCATTGGTTCTGGTAGCGATGGCTTCTACCCACCTTGATACATAATCGACGGCCAGCAGAATGTATGAATAACCATTGGAGATTGGGAATGATCCCATGAAATCTATTCCGTAGACATCAAAAATTTCACAGAATTGGATAGGCTGCTAGGGCATTTCATGCCTTTTGTTCATGGTCACTCCTGCTTTTTGGCATTTCTGGCAAGTGGAGACGAATGTATGCGCGTCTCTGAAGATAGTTGGCCAGTAGAGACCATAGTCAAGCACTTTCCTAGCAGTCCGAGTGGACCCATAATGGCCGCCTCCAGGTGCCGAGTGGCAGAACTGGAGGACCGACTTGAACTCGGCTTCGGGAATGCACCTGCGGATGACTTTGTCACTGCATAGTCTCCAAAGGTAGGGGTCGTCCCATACATAATATTTAGTATCACTTCTGAGTTTTTCCTTGTATGACCGAGATGCGTCTTGGGGGTATTGAGATGTTGCCACGAAATTGCAGATGTTAGCAAACCGTGGTGTGGCCGTCTTGATATGCAAGAGGTGTTCATCTGGGAATTCATCTCGGATTGGCATTGGTTCGCTTCCCTTTTCAATCCTGCTCAGGTGATTTGCTACAGAATTCTTAGTGCCTTTCTTATCTCTGATCTCCAAGTCGAATTCTTGGAGGAGGAGCATCCACCGGATCAGTCTCGGCTTCGCATCCGGCTTCCTCAACAGATATTTGAGAGCGGCGTGATCAGAAAACACCATTATTTTGGAACCGAGAAGGTAAGAGCAAAATTTATCTAAGGCAAATACTATTGCCAAAAGCTCCTTCTCAGTTGTCGTGTAATTTTGCTGGGCCGAATCCATGGTTCTGGACGCATACGCAATGGCATGGACTGGTTGGCCGACTCCAGCTCTCTGGCCGAGAACAGCTCCCAATGCCGAGTTGGACGCGTCACACATTAGCTCAAATGGTAGGTCCCAGTCTGGTGCTTGCAAGATAGGTGCGGATGTGAGTTTGTTCTTCAGTTCCTGAAATGCCTCAATGCAGGGCTGATCAAAGTTAAAATCCACATCCTTCTGTAGGAGTTTGGACAGAGGCAAAGCTATTTTGCTGAAGTCCTTGATGAACCTTCTATAAAAACCTGCATGTCCTAAAAATGAGCGAACTTCCCGCACAGAAGCGGGGTTTGGAAGGGAAGTGA
The DNA here is from genome assembly GCA_025330945.1 of Mucuna pruriens. Lineage (NCBI taxonomy): Eukaryota > Viridiplantae > Streptophyta > Magnoliopsida > Fabales > Fabaceae > Mucuna > Mucuna pruriens. The sequence goes on along the minus strand of JAENHJ010000264.1, from coordinate 55,470 downwards.
TTGTGTCTATTTTCGCCTTGTCCACTTCAATACCTCTATTGGAGACTAGGTGTCCTAACACTATTCCCTCGGTCACCATGAAATGACATTTTTCGAAGTTGAGAACCAGATTCGTGTCAGTACATCTCTTCAACACCTTGGACAGGTTGCTCAGGCATGTGTCAAATGATTCTGCATACACTGTGAAGTCGTCCATAAACACCTCCATGCAATCCTGTAGCAAATCCGAGAAGATGCTCATCATGCAACGTTGAAATGTGCTCGGAGCGTTGCACAGGCCGAATGGCATGCGGGTGTACGCAAAAGTACCAAATGGGCATGTGAAAGTGGTCTTATGTTGATCCTCCGGTGCTATGTGTATTTGCATGTATCCTGAGAAACCATCCAGAAAACAGTAGTGGGATTTCCCTGCTATTTTCTCTAACATTTGGTCAATAAAAGGCAAAGGGAAGTGATCCTTGCAGGTTGCCTGATTCAGTCTTCTGTAATCTATACACACACGCCAGCTGTTCTGAATCCTTGTAGGTACCAACTCATCTTGTTGGTTTTTCATGACGGTCATTCTAGATTTCTTGGGCACTACTTGCACAGGGCTCACCCATTGGCTGTCTGAGATAGGGTAGATGATGCCTGCAGCAAGTAGCTTTGTGACTTCTTTCTTGACTACATCCAGAATGGTAGGATTCAGCCTTCGTTGCTGTTGCCTTATGGGCTTAATGTCCTCCTCCATTAGTATTCTGTGCATGCATATGGAGGGAATGATACCTGGAAGGTCAAAAAGTTTCCACCCAATTGCCTGTTTGTGTTGCCTAAGGACTTCTAGCAGCTTATCTTCTTGCCCCGGGAGGAGGTTGCTTGCAATGATGACCGGGAGCTGCTGTTCACTGTCCAGGAAGGAGTATTTTAAGTGGCTAGGCAATGGTTTTAGCTCCATGGGTGGTGGAGATGGAGAATTATCAGTTATAATTTTCGGATCCTTCTGGCTGGCTTGTTCTTGACTCGGCATCGTAATATGCAGCTGCAGCTGACTCGGTAGGAAGGTTTTGGCTCTTGGCGAGTCGAATTTGGTCGTGGCTGCTTGTGCAATGTCGAACTCGAATCTGGGTGGAACGACGAGCTTTGCTTTGCTTTGGGTCTGCTGCTTGGTGGCCGAAATGGTTCTGGTGTCGGCACTTATGGTTGACTCTTTGGCCGAGTTGAATTTCATTCTTGTGTTGACTCGGCTCTCCTCTGTCGACTTCATTTCGGTCGTGAATATGGTTGCCAATTGTGCAGGCGGAAGCTTCGTAGTCTCGGCAACCATTACCTCTGCACTGGTCTTACTCTCTAAGGGTTGAGGATAGCAAACTTGGTTTATTAACATGGTTAATTCTTTTTCGGTGGCCAAGTCGCTAGTGTCACTATGGTCATCCTCAGAATCTGGGGACTCTAGTACTTCATCCTGGTCGGCCTTTGAGCAGCTACTGGCTTCAACAGTTCTAGCAAGATCTTCCATCCCCTCCACTGCAATTATCTAGTTGGAAATATTCCTCTGTTAGTTTTTCCATTATATCTATACCAAAGAGAGAGTGGTCTTCGGTGGGGTGTTTCATGGCTTCGAAAATGTTGAACTGCACCAATGTATCACTGAATTCCATTGATAGCGTACCGGCATGCACATCAATCTTCGTCCTGGCTGTCATAAAAAATGGCCTCCCTAGTATCAAGGTTGATTTCTTTTCCGATGTCTCGTCCTCCATGTCAAGCACATAGAAATCAGCTGGAAATATTAACTCATTTACTTGGATGAGGACATCTTCGAGAACTCCCAGGGGCTGCACGATGCTTCTGTTAGCAAGCTGAATGGTCATCCCTATGGGTTCCAAATCTCCAAAATTGAGGGACCTGTAGGTTGATGTTGGCATGACGTTAATTGACGCTCCTAAGTCCAGCATAGCATTAGCAAATATGCAATCACCAATCGTGCATGGGACCGAGAAGACGCCGAGGTCTCGGCACTTTCTTGGCAAAGCTTGTGAAATCCCTACAGTGGAGTTATTCTTGGTCAAGGTTGACACCACACCTCCCAGTTCTCGATTCCCCTTCAACTTTCTTCTTTTGTGTACGCATAATTCCTTGAGGAATTTGGCGTATTTCAAAATTTGCTTGATCGCGTCGAGGAGTGGAATGTTGATTTCCACCTTCCGGAACATCTTCAGCAGTTCGTCATCAGAATCTAGTTTCCTTGCCGAGACGGTCCGGGATGGAAACGGGAATGGGACAGTTGTCTACGAGGGGGGCTGTGAGTCAGCTATTGTTTCCGAGTCGGCTTCAGCTGGCTGCGACGCTTGATGTTGTGCAGGCTGTGGTAATTCCTTGCCGCTTCTAAGTCTTACTGCATTGGCATTCCCTCTCGGATTTGGAATGGGTTGAGAAGGAAGGCTGCTTGAGCTAGCTGATTGTAGTTCGCTCACAGTATTTGCTAGCTGTCCTATTTGCATCTTGAGATCCTTGATGGTGGCGGTCATGTTCTGTTGGAATTGTAGGTTGCTGGAACTTACTGACTGTTGAAATTCTAGATTGCTTGTTGCCAGCTGCTTCATTAAATCTTCTAGTGATTGAGAGTTGTCTTGAGTAGGAGTTCTCTGCTGCTGAGGCGGGAAGGATGGTGCTGGGTATTGCGGACTCGGCTGCCGGTAACTAGACACTACGTAGGGTGCATATGGCATGGATCCGGCTCTTTGAGCTGCATATGGTCCTTGTTGTGGGTTTGGCCGAAATGGTTGTTTCCCATATGGTTGATTATCAAACTGCCGATTCTGATAAGGTTGCTTCCTATACTAGAATCCTCCTACAGCTCAAACACTTTCTGTTTGGTTAGATTCGGTCTCTTGGAGGAGTGGGACACAGTCAGTCGGGTGCTCCACTGAAGTACATATGCCACAGACCTTTGCTGCCATGGTTGGATGATGTTGACTAACAGCCAGCTGTCTTACCAAGGATGTCAACTCGGTCAGCTGGTTCTCCAGCCTTTGGTTGGAGGCTGCACTGATTTCGTTCACTGGCCGAGACTGATTCGACCCTCTAATCCCAAATTGTTGAGTTTTGCTTGCCATATTCGAGATCAGATGCCTTGTTGCGACTGGTGTTTTGTCCATTAGAGCTCCTCCACTAGCTGCATCGATCATATTCCTATCCATCATCGATAATCCCTCGTAAAAGTATTGGATCAGTAGTTGATCACTGATCTGATGGTGAGGATAGGTGGCACAGAGCTTGTTGAAGCGCTCCCAGTACTCGTGTAGAGTTTCTCCTGTGTGCTGTCGTATCCCACAGATTTCTTTCCTGATGGTCGCAGTTCTGGAGGTTGGGAAGAATTTCTCTAGGAAGGTTCGTTTCATATCTCCCCAAGTGTTAAAGAGTGCTCGCTGTAGATATAGCCAGTCCTTCGCGGCTCCATCCAGGGAGAATGGAAAATGCCTTCATCTTGATGTAGTTCTCTGGGATTCCTTGCGGCCTCATCGTGGAACAAACCACGTGGAATTCTTTGAGATGCTTGTAGGGGTCTTTTCCTGCAAGACCGTGAAATTTGGGCAACAAATGTATCAGACCAGACTTCAGCTCGTAGGTTTGAGCTGGCTCTAGTTGTGGATATTGGATGCACCATGGTTGGTACACCACATCGGGAGTAGCTAGCTCTTTCAACGTCCCGTTTTGATTTTCCATCTGCCCTGGCTCTGCAAAAATGTTAGTACTAGCAACAAAATTGTCAGTATAAGATTGGTCAGAGTTAATGACAGAACTTACACTACTACCAGTATTTATTGTGGTATTTCTAATTTTTCGCAATCTACGCAAAGTCAGGTCTATTTCTGGATCAAGAGTATACAGTGGGTCAGTGCTACTCCTAGTCATGCATCATGCGTGATTAAAAGGGACTAAGGCAACAATTAATTCTACTGGAACAGAATGTGGTCAATATGTAATGCTAAAGTAAATGCGATGCAGAGTTAGAAAATCTAATGTATGTAATGCAGCATTGAAAATTTATTCTAATATATGCATACAATTGTTTTTGTTTTGACAGTGAATTCACGTAAAGATTTATTGACAACTTCAGACTCAACAGAAAAGCTCTTACAACTCAGATTCGACTCGGTTCACTTGGCACACAGTTACACAAAAGAACTTGCATCCCCGGCAACGACGCCAATTTGATGATGGGCGTTTTTAGTCGTTTCAACGCACCTATCAAATAACTAAAGCTAACTATAGTATAGCTAACCCTAGGTCATTCTTCTCAAGGACACAGTGTGCTCAGTTGTAATTTAGTGTCAAGCCAAATGATGTAGAATCTGAGATGTGAAGTGTTGACTCTTCTAAGCACTGGCCGAGTCGTACTCGGCAGAGACTGAGCAGAGATGTTCTTGGCAGAGACAATCCGGCTTGGTCTCGGCTGAGTACAGACAGACGCTACAGAGACAGACTATCTCTGTCTCGGACTTAGAGCAGTAAATGATGGGGGTTGAGATGTAATTGAAGTCATACTAAGGATTGATGGAAAATAGAATTGAATCTAACGAGAATGCAAAGGCAATTACACTACTCCTAATGCTATTGCTACTACTGCGTTCATGTTCAGTTCTAGGTATTAAGGTTTTTCCAATTCAATTACTCCAATTACAGTCCATATCAACCTCTAGTGTTCTTATGGCAATCGCCAAAGGTCTGTCCCTTATCACACCGAGGAATTACACAATCGCTACCTCATCAGTTGGCAGGGATTACGTTCAAGCTGATTTTAGATTCTCATTCAACAATCGTTAACTGATTACCTACTGAATTAATCGTTCAAGTGAAAACGTTTGAATGCCAAAGACCCTTAATCGTTTAGTGATTTGCCTATTTATACAGGAGCTAGACTAACTAACCTAACAGAATTACAAGTGAAATTCCTATTCTGCCCTTGTTGTGACTTGCGTCGCAAGCTACTCCAAGAGATGACGTGGAGCTTGAGTTGGCATTGAAGTGGCTCTTGTATTGCTGATGTGGAACGCCACCTTGGTCGAGTTTCCTGGTTGTGCCTCTGGCCGTGTGGGCTGAGTCTTCGACTTGGCTGATAGGCTCTCGACTTGGCCGACAGGCTCTAAGCTTAGGCTGCTTGGTGGTTGAGCTTGGCTGGACCTGTAATGAAGAGATCGTTAGCCCAAAAGCCTTGAATAAACATGGATTATGCTTTACTCTAGTTTTTGGCTATTAATTTGGATCTTAGTTAACAATCCTCTTTTAAGTTCGAGAGTTGGTCAATGGCACTCCTCTTAGATCTACATGTATGAGACAGTGCTTCTGGACTTGGGGGTTACACTCCCTTTCGACTTCTTTGAGACGGATGTCCTGAGAGTGTTGGGAATAACCCCCTCCCAGCTTCATCCCAACAGTTGGGTAGCGATTCAAGCCTTAAAGGTGGTCTGCCTTACACTTAGCATACTGCCCATTTCCCCCGTCTTCCTTAGCCACTACACCACCCGAGTCGACCAGTTGGTGGGTTGGGTCTTATTAACACCTTTACCCAACAAGGGGCTTTTCACTTCCTACACGGCTTCCTACAAGGGTTTCAAGAGCCATTTTGTGAAGATTCAGGCATCCGAGGCGAGTCACTTCTACATTGACCCTCGTTCCTTGCCGTTGTATTGGCAGGAGCCCCCTAAGTTCAAGGGGTTGGCGAGGAGCCAACTTTCTCCAGAGGCTAAGGTTGATTTGCAAATACTAAATAGCCTGTCGAGAGGGATGAACTGCAAGGACATAGTGTCCTAGGTTTCGCAAATAATGCCACCCTCCGTTTGAAGAGTGAGTCTATTTGAGTGATGGTCTTCTTCAGACTCGACCTAGTGCCAAATGTACTGATGTACTGTATTTTTGGTTTGCAGGTATGCTGAAGAAACAAGGTGTGGACATGGCCAAGTTGATCAAGAAGGCTCGCTTGACCAACGATGCTAGAAGCACTGGTCGAAAGGCCCCTGACGCCGCCACCGCAACAACTGCTACCGAGAAGAAGTCGGCTGCGGGCTTTGCTGAGAAGGACTTGGCCCTTGTTGTGGAGAAGCTCACGACCCTTGTTGTGTCCGACAAAGAGGCGGGCAAGCGGAAGGCCGACTCTACTGCGGCAGAGGAGGCGGCTGCCAAGAAGGGGAAAGCTACTGCTCCGCCTCCTCCGCCTTTGCCTATTCAGCCTAAAGGCAAGGTGGTGGTGACCTCAAGGCCGGATCTGCCCCCTGGAGGCTTTTCCTTCTATGTGGCCCCTCCTACTACCAGTTCTTTGTGGGGCCTAGGATTCGACATCCGTGGGCTTTTTCCTACATGCCGGATACCCCAACATGATCGAGGGTTGTTGGTGTCGCCTGGCCCCAAAAACTCCATCAACATGATGACTGCCAACAAGGCACGTTCAATGGCCACTCTAGAAATTTGGCGAGGAATGCTGAGGAAGGTTGAGCAGATTGTGGCCAAAGAGGCCATTAATAAGGAGTTAGAAAAGGCCCAAAAGGTCAGGACCGAGTCCTTAGCCAAAGCCCAAAACATGACGGAGGCCAATTAGAAGGCTAAGGCTTAAATAGAAGACCTGAAGGCCAGAATCGGCTTCACTGAAGACAAAGGTGTCCTTGTCGGAAGATGAGATGGCATCGTTGAAGACCACTATTGCTGTAGCTCAAACAAGAGTGACTGAGGTCGAGGCTATCCTAGCTTTTGATAAGGATTCTAAACGGATTATGGATCGAGTTGGACCAGTACCAATGATTGAAGATGTGCAAAGCTGATTCTATTGCATATACTAGGCTCGTTGAAAGGGGGAGAATCTTTAAGTTTCTTCATGACTTGAATTTTGAAACGATCCTATTCGGGTTCAGATTCTAGGTAAGGAGAAGCTTCCCTCTTTGTTTGAGGTATTTTTTATTGTGAGGAGTGAAGAAACCCGATGATCAATCATGCATGATAAAAGAAACTCCAACACAGGATTTGCAATGGTGACAGGAAAAGGTGACAGGAAAAGGTGCCACAAAAATATCAACCTCTGAAGAAAAACCATTCACAAAGAGTAGTCGTGGAGAATACTGTATGTATTGCAAACAATCAGGACATACTAAAGATACCTGCTACAAACGTTATGGAAAGGAGAAAATTCTTGAACGAATGAGTGGAAATAAAGGCTCAACTCAAATGTGGGTGAATCAAACAACCTCCAATAAGGAGAATGGAGTTGAACATCCTTCTACCTTGCAACTTGACTAGGATATTCATGCCTTTAGTAAGGAGGAGATGGACCGCCTTCGAGCCTTCCTAAACTCAACAAGTAAGCCTCTTGGTTTATGTGGTTTGACTATGAATGGTAAGAGTTCCTTCAATATTTCTGGTTCAGTTCCACAAAGCATTTGGATCCTTGATTTCGGGGCGACAAATCATATGACCCGTTTCCCTCACATTTCACATCATACCTTAAAGTACCCAAAAGACAACTCATTACTATTGCTAGTGGAAATCATGTTCCTATTGCTGGATCTGGCAACGTCCAACTTCACTCCTCTTTATCTTTACACAATGTTCTTCATGTTCCAAAACTAGCTAACAACCTTATCTCCATTAATAGACTTATACAAACTGGAACTGTGCAATGACATTTTTTCGTTCTCATTGTGTTATTCAGGAACTTACAACGGGGAGGACGATTGGAGTTGCTAAAGAGTAGGGTGGGTTATATTATTTACAACATACAAAGATAGGTAACAACACCAATAAGGAAGAATTTCCTTCTAGTCAACAGACAACCTTAGAAACTTGGGCAGCTTCTCAAATTTGGCTTTATCATAAACGTCTTGGACATCCACCGTTTGGGTTACTTAAGACAATGTTTTCACATTTATTTACAAAAGAGTCTGTCGAGTCCTTTAAGTGTGATATTTGCCAGTTTTCAAAGCACCATTGTGCAACATTTTCTCCTAGTAATAATAAAAGTCTTGAACCTTTTGACCTCATTCATTCTGATGTGTGAGGGTCAGCTAGTAACTCTATATCGGGGGCTAAGTGTTGATGACTGTATCTCGTGTGACATGAATATTTCTTATGAAACATAAATATGAGGTTTGTCAAATATTTGTTGATTTTTTTTCGTCTTGTCAAAAACCAATTTAATAAATCCATTAAAAGACTACGGTCAGACAATGGTACCGAATTTGTAAATCTTGAATTCTCCAAGTTTCTTAAAGATAATGGTGTGGTTCATGAACTAACATGTGTGAATACTCCCCAACAAAATGGGGTTGCAAAAAGGAAAAATCGTCATCTCCTTGAAGTTGCTAGAGCCCTCTTCTTCCAAATGTCTGTTCTTAATGTATATTGGGAGAAGCCGTCCTAACTACCACCTATCTCATCAACAGGTTACCCACTCGGGTCTTAAAAGGTATTAGTCCAATTAAACATATGTTATCCTTCTTTCCTTCTTCTCCCCTAATGTTAAGCTTACCAAGTCGTGTCTTTGGGTGTGCCGCCTTTGTCCACTCTCATAATCCACATCGTGGGAAGTTAGATCCAAAAGCTATCAAATGCGTTTTCATTGTTTATCCCTCAAATAAAAAAGGTTTTAAGTGTTATCATCCTCCGAGTCGTCGGTTCTTTGTTTTAATGGATTTTACTTTTCATGAAACACAGTCATTCTTTGTTAGTCCTCCACTTTATGGGGAGAGCTATCTAGAAGTCGAGTCTGTCATCGAGTCATTACCTTTTCCTACTCAAGATGTTCAAGTTCAAGTTCAAGAAGTCATACCTACTTAGGATGTTCAAGTTCAAGAAGTCACGAAACCCACTATGGTCCTAGAGCAAGTCCAAATGTCTGAGCTGGATGTAAGTATCCCTGATAACTCAATTGAGGAGCAAGTCCAATTGTTTGAGCCGGAGGTAAGTATTCCTGATAACTCCATTGAGGATGTTACTGATGACATTCCTATTGCTTTGAGGAAAGAGAAACAATCATGTGTCAAGTATCCTATTTCTCAATTCATGCGTCTGACCATCTCTCCAAACATCAAAGTTTTATTGCTCCCATTGATGCAATCAAAACACCTACATCAGTACAGGAAGCTTTGAAAGATGAGAATTGGGTTCAAGCAATGAAAGAAGAGATGGAGGCGTTAGAGAAAAACTCAACTTGGGAGATTGTTGATAGACCCAAAGACAAAAGAGCTATAGGCTGTATATGGATATACACTGTAAAGTGTAAATCTGATGAGACCCTTGAGCGATACAAAGCAAGATTGGTTGCTAAAGGGTATACATAAACTTATGGAATAGATTATAAGGAAACATTTGCCCCTATAGCAAAGATGAACACGGTAAGAGTTATTATTTCCTTAGCCCCCCACTTTGGTTGGAACTTGCAATAGTTCGATGCTAAAAATGCATTCCTTCATGGAGACCTAGAAGAAGAAGTCTACATGGAGATCCTCCTAGGATTCTATTCTCACAATGAGAAGAACAAGGTATGTAGACTTAAAAAGGAAATGTATGGACTTAAACAGTCTCCCCGAGCATGGTTTGGAAGATTTGCTCAAGTCGTGATATCCCTAGGATACAGACAGAGTCAAAGTGATCATACTCTTTTTATAAAACATTCTCCTAATGGTAAACTCACTCTTCTCCTAGTCTATGTAGATGATATGATTGTTACAAGTGATGATGAGATTGAAAAACTAAATCTGAAAGAAAAGTTGGCAACACAATTTGAAATGAAGGAGTTAGGAAAGCTGAAATACTTCCTTGGGATTGAGGTTGCATATTCCAAACAAGGTATCTTTATCTCCCAAAGGAAGTATGTACTCGATCTCCTCAAAGAAACAGGAAAATTGGGATGCAAGATCTTAAGGGTACCTATTGAAAAAAACCATAAGATTGGGTGTGAGGAAAGTCCAATCATAAAGAAGTCCCAATATCAAAGATTAGTGGAGAAATTGATCTACTTATCCCATACTAGGCCAGATATTGCCTATGCTGTTAGTGTGATCAACCAATTTATACATGATCATAGGGAAAGGCACCTTCAGGCAATTGAAAGGATCCTCCAGTATTTGAAGGCAAGTCTAGGAAAAGGACTATTGTTCAGAAAAGAAGGAACGTTGTCCATGGAAATATATACAAATGCAGACTATGTAGGATCGGTTGTGGATAGAAGATCCACCTCAGGATACTGTATGTTTCTAGGGGGAAACCTAGTAACTTGGAGGAGCAAGAAGTAAAATGTGGTTGCTCGATCTAGTGCAAAAGCAGAATTCCGAGCCACGACATATGGTATATGTGAAGGATTGTGGATGAAGATTATTCTTGATGACCTTAAAGTAAAATATGAGAGACCTATAAAGTTGTTTTGTGACAACAACTCTGCTATAAGTATTGCCCCATAATCCAGTCCAATACAATAGGACAAAACACATTGAGATTGACAAACACTTCATTAAAGAGAAGTTAGACAGTGGACTTATAGTCATAGCACATGTTCCTACAAGACTTCAAGTGGCAGATGTTTTCATCAAAGGGCTCCCTACAACTAGATTTCAAAAAACTTAATGGCAAGTTAGGAATGATTGATATTCATTTACCAACTTGAGAGGGAGTGTTGGAGATATTGTAAATATCTGATAAGATATGATAGGTAACCTATTAAGAGGTTACATATATCTAAATATCTTATTAGATGAAGTGGTTACAAATATTTAAATATCATATTAGGAGATTGTGAATATCTCATATTATCTAGTTATTTTTTAATCTATTATTAGTTTATCTTTAGGTAGTTGACATTTACCCTATAAAAAGGAAGATTAAAAAATTGTATAATTTAATTCAATCAATACACAATTTCTTTTACTTCTAATTATTGGTATATAGTATTTCAACTCTGACAAGTTCATGGCTTTTATTAATAATTGTGAAGTCATTTGTAATGAACCCTTCATTACATATAAGATGAACCGTCTAGAAACTTGCATCATATTGAATAACGTTGAAAAGGAAATCTAGTCATTCAGTCAAACATTCGAACCTTGTTCACAGTAAACAGCAACAAAATTTGAACAAAAGATCTATGTCTGGTCAGGAGCTCCATTTTTTCTCCGTCAAGACAACAAAACAATAACTTTTTTTAATTATCAGAGAGTACTATAATTACTCTATCTACTGTTACATAATAGGACAAAAGATTATAGTAGCAGAAAAAAGAACCGGAACCAGGACTAAATCTTCGATGTTTGTAGCTCAAAATTTGGCAAACAGAACCAAAAACAGGGTATCTGTATCCTCCACCACAATTACCCACATTTGCCTTCACAGCAAAACTTAAATGGCCAATTAATAAGGACTTCATAGCTGCAGCAAAAGATAAGGCCAACCAAAAGACTTCATAGCTTCAGTAGTAACCTTCAAATTCAATAACAATCCACAATTTCCATCGCCAGAATCCCAGTAAATATTATGAAAGCTTAACAAGTTGTGAGAGTAACCTCATTCAAAATCCTCTTAACCACAGATGCATTCCTTGCTGTTATAACTAATACAAAACTATCTTTAGGAGCTTTCAACTTTACAATCAATCAGCTGCCTCCAACACATGCATAATATGTGTACTTATGCAACATAAATATACATTCTCCTTAAAAAAGCAGACTTCAGCTCTTGTACAACAGTTCCTCTGAGAGTATTTTATTGAAGCAACATGGAACTGCACAGCAAAGTTTTACCCAACTTAAGCACTAACTTCGTTTGTTTCCTCACTTATATGTTGGCACCAACCGCCATAGTAAATGCAAAAAAGCTATCCTAGACCAAAAATAGGTTTTTATATCCATTTTTTAATGTAAAATATAGTGACATTTTTGTAAATATTGTCGGTGTATTTATTTATATAAAATATTTTATTATAAATGTAAAATCAATTGATGTAAAAATTTATATTTTTTATATTGTATAACACAATCAAGTAAAAAGTGTTTTAAATATTTATGGAGGTTACAATACTTTATCTTTTTCATTTAAAACTAGTTTATTTACGAGAAAATTTCATATTCTCATTCAAAATTCCATTGATTGAAACCATCATTAGTGGCAACATCCATCCATATCTTTTTGGTACTATCATTTTTATTGTTACACCTTTCAATTTTTCTCTCTCGATCATTTTTGCTTTTATAAAGTAATATTTTTATCCTTTGATTTTCCTTATCATTTTAATTTTTCTTAATTTTGGTTATTTTATAAATATAGATATACGGAATCTAGAAATACAACAATAGATGTATCCGAGACACTCATTTATGAACCTTCTCGTAAACTCAAAATTGGTAGAATAAAAATGGAAGTGTAAATTTACATTATTTTTCTCCTTTTTCTTTTTTAAAATCAAACCTTTTACCTTGTTTGTTTTTACTTTAATTATGGAACCAATGGAAAATGTCAATTTTAATCAATAGGAAATTTAAAATTTTCTATAAAATAAATTTGTGGTTAATTTTAAAATCAATAATTATTTTGTAGCTAATTTTTAGTAAAAATAATTAGTTACAAAATTACTATAATATTGATGGTAGTATGAAATAAGTAGCAAATTAGCTAGGAAAATAATCTTAGTTAATTTGTAGTAAATTTTTAAAATTTGTAGTTATTTTTTATCTAATTTGTAGTAATAAGAAGTATAAATGGATATAACTTAAATTTAATTAAAAAAAATAATATTCTAATTAATTAATAGTTAATTAGTTAAGATTTAATTATTAATTTAAATGGTAACTAAAATTAATAGGAAAATAAAAAAAATCTTATATAGTATAAAAGCCATATTTTGTAAAATCCTAAACAAAATTGGCATATACTTTAAAATAATTCTATCATATAACACCAATCAGTTATGACCCCACACCAGAATTCTCATAGCCCCATAGCCAATATACCAACATGTAACAACTTATTGGGCTTGTCACTGAGTCATGTACCTCAGTGGGTTGAGGTACCAATATGAAAATATAACCATTGAATTCTTGGCTTTAACTTTTAACCAACTCCAGATTTAATGAACTCCATCAACTGTATAAAATCAACAAAACCTTCCTGAAAAATTATGGAATTCTTGTGCTGCCAAATTGACCAAACAGTTGCATGCCATAATACAATCCAACTCTCTACTTTTTTTTTGTTGACCATCCCTCTATGTTGGAGATAATGATTAGCACTGGAATAAGGGAGAACAACATCATATCGAGTCAAGCATAAAGGCTTGTCCAGACCTTTAAGGCAATAGAAGATGCAAAAAAACAGGTTATGTGTATCTTCGCTTGTCAAGTTACAGAGAACACAATTAGTTTCATGGCTGTGAGTGATTATATTCCTTATGTAAAGTGCTATTCTAGTTGGTATCCTATCCAACAATAGGCGCCAAGAGTTAAGTCAATACCTTCGAAGGGATTGTATTCTTCCAAAATTTAGGGTATATGTTGCGCATAGAGTTATGGGAAGAATCATGCATCAATAAATTCTACAAGCAAACATAAGCGGAACTCACTGTAAAGGGCCTCGAGCTATGTAGTTTCCTCACCCATTCATCACTTTCGTTTCTACTGGGCATTCTCCCCTTTCCTTCCACTTTGTTAATGTCTCGCCACCACCATGAAGTTGTCCTCCATGATGAAATAGTGTTCAACTGTATCAAAGAATCATACTGCGCAGATAGAATAATGTACCAAATAGCCCTTTTGTCATTAAAAAACCTCCAGTTCCATTTGGGAAGAAGACTAATTTTGAATAATTCTGCTTTTTACACCGAGACCACCCACACTTTGGTTGATAAACCTTATCCCATCTCACCCATGCAACTTTATGTGAGTCTTCATTTCCACTCCACAAGAAGGATCTCTGCATTCTAGCAAGCATGTATAGTACCGTTTTTGGAGTTTTGAAAAAAGAAAAGAAATAAAGGGGAAGACCGGAGAACACTGAGTTAATAAGTACAACTCGCCCACCTAAGGATACATGTCTACCGTTCCAAGAAGCCAATATTTTTCTCACTAATTATGGGCTGCCAAGTATCCAGTCTAGTGGGATTTGCACCAATTGGCAGTCCAAGGAACTTGAAAGGAGTTTCTCCCATGTTGCATGGAAGGAAGTTAGATGCTGCCATGCACCACGAAAGATTCTTCAATATTGATTCCAATCAACTTGCTTTCATAAAAATTTACCTTAGAGTCCCAACACAAGCTCAAAACACCATAAGATTGCCTTCATAGTCTATAAATTTTGAGTGCAAGCCTTTCCAGAAAGAATAGTGTCGTCCGCATATTATAGTATTCAAGATTCTTCTCCATCTCCAATTCTAAAACCTGAAAATCTTCCTATGTCCTTGCCTTTTTCATAAGCCCGCATAATCCTTCTACTACTACTAAGAATAGGAAAGGGGCAAGTGGATCCCCTTTTCTTAGTCCTTTGCTCATTTGAAATTCGTTAGTAGGACGACTTCCATTAACTAACATCCAAGCATGTGTCAAAACAAATACAGCCTCGAATCCACCCCTCTATTTATGACAAAATCTCAATCTCTTCATCATCATGTAGCTAGTTTGAAAAACACCAATTGACCAAATCATAAGCTTTTTCAAAATCCACTTTGAAGATGAGAAGTTCCTCCTTGAATCTTTTGGCATAATCGGCAATTTTGTTGATGCAACCAGACCATCCAAAATTAGTCTTTTTGCTAGGAATATAGTTTGGCATGGTGAAATAATAGAACCTAACATTGTTTTTATTCGAGCAGCTAGTATTTTAGAAATGATTTTCAAATTGAACTTTAACTTCCTGCTTAATTTCCTGAACACCTTCGTTCTAACCTTTATCAGATGGTTGCCTTCTATGTGATCGGATACGAGCGTGAAAGTACACTGAGTTGGCATCCCCTTCTTTTAGGCATCTTGTTCTTGCCTTCTGTTGTAATAGACTCTCCTTCATCCCCCAAACATGCCAAAGCTCTGTTGTAGTCATCCTTCTCAACTCCATCTCGTTTTCTAACGAAGTATTGTTCTGCCTTTTCATCTAAATTATTTATCACTTGAACCAACTCTTCTATCTTTAAGTCCAAATTCCCTAAAACCTCCTTATTCCATCGTTTCAACCTTTCATTACATCCTTTTAACTTTTCCTTGAGCGCAAAGAATTTCCATCCTTCAAACTTCATGTCACACCACATATTGCCTCCAAAGCTCCCTCTTTGACATTAAAAAGTCATTCCATAACTTCCTCTTCCCTTCCAAGTGGCAAGGAGATTAAACTTTAACAAAAGAGCATATTTTATTGTCACGGTGAAAGGAAGCACAAATGCTCACAAAGTTCTCTCCTGAAAAGGAAAAACAAAGATTCAAATTAGAAGCATTCCCTAAAACCTCCTTGTTCCATCGTTTCAACCTTTCATTACATCTTTTTAACTTTTCCTTGAGGGCAAAGAATTTCCATCCTTCAAACTTCATGTCACACCACATCTTGCCTCCAAAGCTTGTTGGGTTATTTTTTGGGCTCCCAACTATGTGGACAAAAGGCCAATACTCTCAAGTCCGCTAGGTCTCTTTATAAGAAGAGAAGGGGTTAGATTTGGAGATTAAGAGAGAGTGAATTTTTCACAGAGTGAGAGAGACAGAAGAGATTGATAACTCTTGTACTCTTAATTAATCATAGTGGATTGATTTCTTTGATGCAGACGACCAAGTGGTTTTTACTTCTCACGTTGAGGGGTTTTTCATGTTAAAAATATTGGTCTCTCTTGTGTGATTCTTCTCATTGTTACTATCATTTTTATTTATGGTTACTCCTTAGAGATTCTTGCAAGATAGGAGAATTTTTATCCGCTGTGTTGTATCACCACATTGGTGGTGCCTTATTGGTTTTTCCAGTATCGTACTACCTTCCCATCACCAGGATGGTTTTTTCACCATCATAGTGATATCAGAGCTCTCTGGTTTGAAGGGTGTTCTACTTGCGAGAATAATGGAGGTTAATACAAATATAATGGTGAGTCTGAATGACATTAATTATCACTTGTGGAAAGGGAAGATAAAAAATTTATTATTTGTGAAGAAAATGCATCTTCTTGTTTTTGCTGCTCAAAAGCCAGAATTTATGTCTGATGAAGAATGAGATTTTGAGCATCAACAGGTATGTGGTTTTATCCGACTTTTTGTGGATGATAATGTTTATAATCACATTGCAAGTGAGATACATGCCATGACATTGTGGGAGAAGATTGAATCTTTGTATGCCTCAAAGTGTGAGAACAACAAATTATTTTTGTTGAATTCTATTGTGAGTTTGAAGTTCAAGGAAGGCACTTCACTGTCAGATCGCTTGAATGAATTTCAAGGGATTATTGATCAAATGTTAGGAATGGGCATCAAATTTGAAGATGAGATTTTGGGATTATTACTCTTGAATTCTCTACTTGAGTCTTGGGAGACTTTTAAGGTTTTTATCACAAATTCAGCCCCTAATGGTGTTGTCTCTTTGCAAATGGTAAAGGATAGTGTCCTTAACGAGGAGATGAGAAGGAAGAGACCAGGTTCTTCATCTCAGTCTGAGGTACTTGACATTGAAAATAGGGGAAGAAGTCAGAAAAAGGAAAGAGAAAAGAGTAGAAGTAAATCCAAGACTAGATACAAGAATGTGGAGTGTCACTACTGTCACAAAACAGGGCATATACAGGAACATTGTTTCTTGTGGAAAAAGGAGAACAAAGGCAAAAAGAACAAGTCAAAAGAGAAGGATGATGATTGTGTCACTACTGCTACAGGTGATGGTCTTGTCATTCTTCGAGACTTTGAATTGGTTAATTTTGTATTCAATGAGAGCATGTGGATTATTGATAGTGGTGCTACACTGCATGTTACACCAAGGAAGGAGTTCTTTACATCTTACATTGTAGGTGATTTTGGAGTGTTGAAGATGGGTAATGATGGTGTGACCAAGGTGATCGGTGTTGGTGATGTTTGCTTGCAAACCAATACAGAAATGCAGTTGTGGCTTAGAGGAGTCAAACATGCTCCAGATGTTCGCTTTAACTTGATATCTATGCATATGCTTGATGATGGTGGTTATGATAATCACTTTGGTCATGAAAAATGAAAACTCACCAAAGGTAACTTGGTTGTGGCCAGATGGGAGAAAATTTCTAAATTGTATTGGACAAAAGCTTTGGTTGCTAAAGACAATGTGAATGCCATGGATATGGAGGCATCTTTGTGGCATCAAAGGCTTAGTCATATAAGTGAAAAAGAGTTGACTTGTTTAGCCAAAAAGGACATACTTCCAGGATTGAAGAATGCAGAGTTGGAGAAGTGTTCTCATTGCATGGGTGGTAAGCAGACTAGAGTATCCTTTAAGAAGCATCCTCCCTCAAGGAAGTCAGAGTTGCTAGAATTGGTGCATTCTGATGTTTGTGGCCCATTGAAGATAAAGTCATTTAATGGTGCACTTTATTTTGTTACCTTTATTGATGGTTGTTCTAGGAAGCTTTGGGTCTATGTTTTAAAGACAAAGGACCAAGTGTTGGAGAAGTTCAAACAATTCCAGGCTTTGGTTGAGTGACAATCAAATAAGAAGGTGAAATGTATTCGTTCTGATAATGGTGGTGAGTATTGTGGACCTTTTGATGTATATTGCAGGCAGCAGAGTATCAGACATGAAAAGACTCCTCCTAAAATTCCTCAGTTGAATGGCTTAGCAGAGAGGATGAATAGGACAATGATTGAGAGGGTTAGGTGCATGCTTTTTGAAGCAAGGTTACCTAAGCATTTCTGGGGTGAGGCACTTTACACAGCAATGCATGTTATTAATCTCAGTCCTGTAGTTGCTTTGAATACTGAGGTGCCAAACAAGATTTGGTTTGGCAAAGATGTCAAGTATGATCATTTGCGAGTCTTCGGTTGTAAGGCCTTTGTGCATGTTCCAAAGGATGAAAGATCCAAGTTGGATATGAAGACTAGGCAGTGTATCTTCATTGGATATGGTCATGATGGGTATGATTATAGGATGTATGATCCTGTTGAGAAGAAACTTGTCAGAAGCCGTGATGCACAATTCATGGAAGACGAAACCATTTAAGATATTGATAAGAATGGTGAGCAACATAATTATGTTGGTAATCAACAGCTTGGAGATGATTTTGATGTTCCTCCTGATGATGATGTTGAAAAGGAACAAGAGATGTCACAAGATGAGAATCTGGGTGATGCTCCTGAACCACCTCCAATTCAACTCAAGAAGTCTAATAGACAAAGACAATCATCTACAAGGTATACTTCCGATGAGTATATGACTTTGACATATGGAGAAGAACCTGAATATTACTAGGAGTCCATGGAGAGTGAAGAAAGGCAAAAGGCTTGGCAATTTAAATTGCAAAAGTGTGTTGCTTTGTCCACTACCAAGGCAGAGCTTGGTTTTGTTCAAGATGAATATTGGTTATTCTATGATAGTTAGAACGCTGACATGATGACCAAGGTAGTTTCCAAGAGGGAAGTTTGAAGCTTGTTGTTAGATCGCCAGACTGGCGACTACCTCCACATAGTTGTGAGGGGGAGATATGTTGGGTTATTTTTTGGGCTCCCAACTATGTGGACAAAAGTCCAATACTCTCAAGTCCGCTTGGTCTCTCTTTATAAGAGGAGAAGGGGTCAGATTTGGAGATTGAGAGAGAGTGGATTTTTCATAGAGTGCGAGAGAGATAGAAGAGATTGATAACTCTTGTACTCTTAATTAATCATAGTGGATTGATTTCTTTGGTCTAGACTATCTGTGGTTTTTACTTCTCACGTTGAGGGGGTTTTTCCACGTTAAAAATATTGGTCTCTCTTGTGTGATTCTTCTTCTGTTATTATCATTCTTATTTGTGGTTACTCAGAGATTCTTGCAAGTTAGGGAATTTTTATCCGCTTTGCGTTGTGTCACCACATTAGTGGTGTCTTATTGGTATTTCCAATATCGTACTACCTTCCCATCATCGGGTGGTTTTTCCCTATCAGAGCTCCCTCTTTGACATTAAAATGTCCTTCCATAACTTCCTCTTCCCTTCCAAGTGGCAAGGAGATTAAACTTTAACAAAAAAGCATATTTTATTGTCACGGTGAAAGGAAGCGCAAATGCCCACAAAGTTCTCTCCTGAAAAGGAAAAATGAAGATTCAACTTAGAAGCATTCCATAAACTAAGAATCCCTCTAGATAATGCAACTGTTGGGCGAAAAAACCAGCCACAATTTGTTCCACCACATAAACTTTCAACTAGCCCCCTCCACAACCTCCATCTTTGTTTCTTGGATGAAACATATATCAACCTTCTCAAATCTCATCAAATACCGTTGAAAGAGAAAAAAAATGATTGCAAAAGATGTTAAAACTATGTATAACCCACGAGTTCATTTTATATAGATTTAATGTAATAAATATAAATCAATATAGGAGATAATATTTCTATTTATATAAAATTATATGTTTATAAATATAAAGATCTAATTAAATAAGAAAAGAAATCATAAAATATAAAAAAGAATAAATCCTAAGAGATGGTCTAGGATATTATAAAATATTCTAAGAATATCATTAAATATTTCTCTGATTTTCTGACACTCCCCCTCAAGCTGAAAGTTATTAAGTTGTATTTAAGTTTCAACTTTTTACATGAAGAACAATTTATTTCTCTACAAATAAAGAGAAAACATAAAAATTGAGCTCCACTTGGAAAACAATAATTTGAAAGACAACTCAAAGATGATAGAAAAGGCGAAGAAAGTTGCTAAAAAGATCGTTTAGCCAAATAGCTCGAATGACCATAAGCTAAAGAGAAATTTCTTGGTAAGTAAAACAAGGTCCAACCTTCTCAAAACCACATTTGGAAGCTTCAAACAAATAATATTGTTAGTAGAAAATGAGTCACCATCGAAATAAACGTTGATGGGAAATAAGTTATCACTAGTATGATTCATGTGTAAGAAAAGAGTCACTGAAGTGAATGTTGATGGGAAAAAAATCACTACTAATATGATTCATATGTGAGAAAAGAATCATCACTAGAATGAACATTGATGAAAAAGTAATCACTACTAATATGATTCATGTGTGAGAAAAGAATCACCATCGGAGTGAACGTCGATGGGAAAAAAGTAAAAAAAGTCACTAGAAAGTTGCCAAAAAAATCCTTAGGTGATGACAAAGAAAGTAATGAGATAACTTTAATGAAAAAGAACTACATGTTCATTTATAGACAAATTGATGATTTAGAGGTTATTACCTACTTCAATTCAGATTATGCTGGTTGCGTTGATTGCTGAAAATCAACATTTGTTCATATTTTCATGTTAGTTGGTGAAGTTGTATCTTGGAGAAGTACAAAGCAAACCTTAATTGCCACCTCCACTATGGAAGTTAAGTTTGTGTCTTATTTTGAGGCTACCTCACATGATGTATGGTTGAAGAGTTTCATATCTAGACTTAGAGTTGTGCATTCTATTTCTAAACCATTGAAGTTGTATTGTGACAACTTGACTATAATGTTTATGGCTAAAAATAATAAAAATGGGAGTCGAAGTAAACACATCATTATAAAATACTTAGCCATAAGAGAACATGTTAAGAAAAAGAAAGTGGTTATTGAACATGTCAACATTGAGTTGATGATTGTTGATCTTTTAACTAAAGGCATACCACCAAAGAATTTTAAGGATCATGTGGTACAAATGGGACTAGGATTCATTATGTGATTTCATTATATGTACATTTATTATTTTCAATAAAACTCTTTTCAGTTTGATGTTTTCTCATATGGTTTTGTGCACATATTTGTTTTGAGAAATATTATTAGAAATAGATCCATAGTAAACATATGGTTTATTCATTAAGTTAAAGGCTAATAATATTGAAAAACTTAATATATTGTGATACGTGGAAGATAATACTCATTATTAGAGGACCTATCACCATGATTCTTATATTTTTCTTGTCATGATTGTTAATAGGTTAAATGGACCAAGTGAGAGAATGTTAGAATTTTTCATTATAGTTATTCAAATCATTGAATAAATTTTTCATTATTGAACATTCAAATTCAAAATCAATAACAAAAATTATGTTACAATTGGACATTGATTTTATTGTCTAAAATTGAACGTGGAAAATGATAACAATGACTGAATGTGATCCATTTTGTTGTTAGATACTACCCATTATTTTAGCGAAATATTTAAGGACATTTAATTATCTGATGAATTCTGTGATGGGTGAAACTCTATAAATTGAACATGCTCTTTGTTTTGGGTCACTGTGCTAGCTCCTTTATTTAGAAACACATCACCAAGTTTGAGTGAGTAAAGGTTTAGAAAAGTCAGAATAATACAAGTCTTAGTGAGGATATATTTTCTTTACAATGGTTGAAAGTTAGTTTCTAATTAAGTTTTTGTTATATATACATATTTGATTTGAATATGTGTTGTTTAATGATTAACATGTTTAGATCAAATGATTAAGTTAAACATTTTTTACTCAAATTATTCTTAGAATACAAGTATGTATAATCCAGACTTCCAATAATTGTCTTGTAATTCTAAAATGATTTCTATACTCACTTTTGTAGTATGGAGAAACTTTGTTGCACAACAAATAATATGTGCAATGAAGAACCTTAACATAAACATCAAAACTTAATTTTTAGGCAAAATTACAAATTAAAGTCAATATAATCCTTCCACCACTATAAAACTAATGTGTTTGGTGTTTAAATAATGATTAATTTTAATATAGTGGTGATTTTAAACTACCATTATAATTTTATTCTATTAAATTTTATCTACTTTTTCTTTCTTGCCTTGCTACACACCTCCCCTCCCCCTCCTCTTCATTCTCTTTTTTCTTCTTCTCCTTACCTCCAAACCTCTATATTCACAGCTCAAAGTGTAACACTTTGATTTTTCATTGCATGTGTGATATAGTATCTTAATTAGTTATTTAAATATGTGCATGTTTTAAAAAGGCTATTTGGTCACTTATTAACAAAAATTATATTGGGGAAAATAAGTATTGGGCTAGGAGTAGGGTTTTTGTAAGTTAAAAATAACAAAAAGGATTGTTAAGGCCCAAGTTATGAATAGACCCCATGATGGATGAGAATGACCTTGAAGGACTTATCTTGCTAGTACCTGAGCTTGGGAGGGACTAGAAGGGTACTCATAAAAGTGTGTGATGGGTCATGGATGAGGTACTAGGCCTAAAGATACGAGAATGATCCTCATCAGCCCAATTTAAGAATATATGACGTGTCATGGATGAGGTATCCAAGCCTAGATGGGTGAGAATGGTCCTCATCAACCTGATTTGTGACTAGAGAAAATAATACAAATTAAATCGTATCATGCATCATTTAATGAAACAAACGTGTAAGGAATGTAGATGCAAACTTGAGTAGTAAGGTCACTAGACCTCTTCGGGGATACTTGGTACATATGTGTTTTTTAGTGGTCATGCCTGATCCCACATGCTAAACTTGAGGATGCAAGCGAGTAGTACTTGACGTGCTACCAAAGGAATATCATGTTAGAGTGGCATGACTAACTGATAATGTTGTCGACACGCTATCAAATCACTAGATTTTCCTTAATTTTTGTAGTGTTGGGACTAACCTTCGTCGATTCTCACAAGGACACAATCATATTATGACTAATCTTGTTTATCAAAAGCCAAAACAGATATGAAAAATGGGGGTTTAGTGTAGAACAGGAAATTGTAGAACAGGAATTGTATACAACAAATTTCTACATAACATAGTTGATTCTAAATTAATTGTAGAACATCAATTCAAGAATTCAATCATGCAATCAATTATCGTGGTTCTAAAGAAAGATACAATTTCATATCCACCTAAGTTTCTTTAGATAATCATCTAACATTTGTCCATGCATATTGAGATCATAATCGCAGTCCATAATTAGCATGAATTCAAGCACAAAATTAGTTGATTTTAGGTGATCAATCGATTACCTAAACTTGATTAGATTTGGATTAATCAATCCTAACCTAACACAATCCAAAATTCAAGCGAGATCACATTCATGAAAACAATTAAAAATTGGAAAGACAAATAGTAGAAATTGCATAAAATAGATAAAGAATCAAGAACTCAAATTGATTTACATTCATAAACCTTAAATTGACAATGAAGCTTATCCTTCCATGGCTATCATCATAGAAAACACAACAGAATACAATTGAGAAGAGAACATAGTAGCATATAATTGAGAAGAGAGAAAAAACTTCTTCTAAATCTGAGAGAAACTCTCAAAACTCCAAAGTGTCAAAAACATCTTCAAATGAACAAAACCATCCAACTTTTTAAAACTCTCTCCCTATATACGAATTTAACTAACTACTAACCAATTAACAAACTAACTACTAACCAGTTAACTAACTTCCTAGCTTCCTAACTAAAATACCTAACTAACTCCTTAAATGAACTACCTAACTAACTTCCTAAATGATCACATGGTTGAAAGTGTCAAGGAGAACGAGCTTGGACAAAAGCTTTAGCAACCTAACAAGCCAACCAATTTTCAAGGGAAAGTCCAATCAATGTGGTGTAGAGGTAATAACTTCTCGTCCATATTTGACACTTCAAACGGTTGAACTAGGTTGAACTATAACGAGAGAACTTTCATATCTTCGTCTTAGCTTTCTAGGTCTACCAAGATTGTCCAATTTGGAGGTCTGTAGCTCTAGATATGACTTGTGCAAGATAGCAACCTCATAATGAAAATTAAGTCCGAAAATCAACAAATATTAGCAACTATCCTTAATTAAGCACAATGGCCTAATACTCAACCAATGTGTGATTATTAACTAAAAAATAGTGTCAAATATGTTCAGGATAAATCACTATTAAGTGCTTCAAAATTGCTTTATCACTAACCGTAGAGGCAGTGATTAGTAAGATTATGCCTAGCCTATTTCTTGAGTTAGAATGGTACCAATGAAATACACAGTAGTACTAGGAGTGCATTACTTGCATTCATGTGAATACTTATATGTGATTGTCTATTATTGTGATTTCTTATTGTATGATGATTGTGCGTGTGTGGTTCTAATATTGTGAGTTTGAGTGAGGTATATTTCTCACTTCTTTTTTATTGTGTGTTTGTTTGTATTTCAGTTGAATGCTATTTACACGTGACGTTAAGCATGAGGGTTGAGCTATGGCTCATTAGCTACTAGTTGTATTTCCTTTTTGTTCTTATTTTGTTCTGGGTTACGCTTTGATAGAACATGTGACATCAATGTGCTTTTTTTGTAATTACGTTATGAATGGTAGCCGTTTTATATTATGTAACGTTAGAAATTGGCCTTTAGAATAACATTAGGAATGTGTGTTTATTTTCAATTACTATGATGATTAAATTTTGTAAATCCTTTACTGGTCGATATATGTTTTTAAATTTAAATTCAATTTAAGTATATTTTATTAACATTATTATTATGTATTGAGGGTAGAGTGATGCATATATGGAAGGGGAAATTGCTAAACTTGAAGGATCTATCATTAGAAAAAGGCTTAATAAGATCCAAGAGGAAATACAACACAATTTGGCCACCCTCAAGGGCTAAGGAGAAGACCAAGGAGGCCTTACTTTGTACCATGTGTCCAACTCCCTTGAAGGCAATTTACAGGGATGGAAATACTTTGTTTTCTTTGTAATTTCCTTGTATTTTCAGTACATCCTATATAGGATAGGATAGACTTAAGTCAAGGTCCTTTTTGGATGCCAAAATCTACCTAGCCAATTCGTCTCCAATTCGGTCACTAAAATGACCAAAATTTCAATTATTAAGACTATGGCTAGGATGGCTTGTTTTGGGCCTTGTTGGTTGAGCCTTTTCGTGGGGTCTTAAGCATGATTAGTAGAGCCTAATCCAGGCACTAATCATGCTATAAAAGGACTCTTTTTACTTATTCTCGGACAACTTTTAATCATTTTTTTGACTTGTGAAATAGAAGGTGCTTTGCACTTGTGAGAGCTTTCTCTATTCTTGGATTAATCATGAAACCTTTATTCTCATCCAGCATCCATGGTTCTTGTGGCGAATCTCACTACTCTTATCTAGTTCTCTTTGAGCTAATGGTGAAATCCATTCCTACCTTGTCCATCTTTTTCCTTTCATCCTTATTGGTTTCCACGGTTTCTTGCATTTTTCTTGGTTTCTTGGAAATTCTTTCTTGCTAGGCTTAATTCATGATCAGAGGCATGTCAATTAGTATCAGAGCTAGAATTCTGCACCTAGCAGTTGAATGGAGCTCAAAATCAAGAAGATCCATGGAGTTTTGAGGTGGTTTGGGTGAACCACAAACTAGTAAGATATTCTTCAATTTTGTGATCCAATTCTTATCCAATTAGCTTTGTTTATGTAGGGTTTTGTTTGCATGGTTCTTGTTCTTAGATCCATGGTTCACTTTATGTTAATTTTGTGATTTGATTGGGGTTTCAAGTCTTAGGGTTCTTGATACTAAAAATTGGGGATTTTCGGTTTTACTAGTCCTATAATGTATGCTAGTGAATCTTTTGTGTAATGTTTTTTGTGTTATGCTTTTGCCTTGCATCTTGCTGGAAAAAATGATTGGAATTGCACCATTTTTGTGTAATTTCGTTGTTGTTTTACACCTAAGTAATGTTCACCATGTTTTTGATGAAATGCTTTGAGAAATTATGCAAGAAAGTGTGCTAAAATTGTGCTTGTGTTGTAAAAAAAATTAAGGACCAAAAGTTTGTGCGAAAAAGATTTCTAAAAGAGTTTTCAGGTGGCTGTATTACTACAGTAAAAAAATAGAGCTTAGTCAACTAAAAACAAAAGAAAAAGATCCAAAGAAATAGTTGTTTTAAGGTTTAAAAGTCTATAAAGCACACATGAGTTCTAAAGTGCTAATTTTGGTGCATTGATAGTGCATTATTAGCGCAATACATTTTTGCCTATTTCTTGAGTTCCTCTACATGTGTAAATGTCTTTTAGTTATTCTTTGAGTCTTCTTACATATCATATTAAATTTCTTTGAATTTAGCTTTCCTTTTCTTAGCTTTTGTTGCTTGTCAATTTTCTTACCTTCTAGTGTTTTGTCTTTAAGTTTTCTTTCATTTGCATTCTTAAGAGTATCTTGAGATTTGTTTAGCTTTCACTTGCAGTTGATATGTTTGATTTAGAGTATGTTTATTAGTCAATCTTAGATTGAGAGTTAAGAGAAAAAAGGCTAGAGCGTACCTTAGAGAAAAAGCCATAAAAAATATGTTACATGAGAGTGAGTGACAAACACTTAGAGAGTGTGGTGAGACTATTTTAGTGTGGTGTGGTGCTGAAAGTGTTTGAGAAAGATTAGGAGGCTTTGGGGAGGGAATTAGTGAAAGAAGGATGGATAATTCTAGTATCAATTGGGAAGGTCTTTCACCTATGTCTAAATACATTATAGACACCATGAATGAGCTTTGAGAGAAGTTGGACCTAGCTGGAAAGGGGCTTGATGTGGTGCAAAAGGATGTACAAAGTACTAATGATGAGGTTGAGACTTTAAGTAGAGCCAAGAAGGATGGTTCTGGAGGAGGACACTATAGTGACCATAGTAGGAGTTCACAGTCCTTTAGGGAAGAGAGGCGTGAAAGATATGAGAGGATTAAAAGGGAGGAGAGGTGTGATAGTAAAAAGGGATATGCATGATGAATTAGGTATGAGTAAGTGTAAGATACCTCCATTCTTAGGAAATTATAAGCTTGAGTTCTATATAGATTGGGAGCTCAAGGTTGAGCAAGTGATAACTAGTTTTGATATACAAGGCCAAAAGGGGTAAGGTTGGTGACCTTAGCTTTTGGGGACTGTTTCTCAATATGGTGGACTTCCATGTTGGATGATACAAGGAGAGGTGTAGTTGAGCCTTGTGAGAGTTGGTATGATTGATAATATGTTTTTATCGTTGCATGTTATCAAATAAAACTAGATTTAACTATAGCATAGTGTAACCTAGGTCGAATCTCTCAAGGATACAGTGTATTCAGTTATGTCTAGTATGGAAAGTAGAATTTCATGCAAAATACGAAGATATAGAATACTAACTCAGACTCGGACGGAGATGGACTCGGATAGAGCCAAACTCGGACTCGACTGGAAATGTAATGAGGGGTTTTTGTTCTTAGGCAGAGTACTAAGCAAAGTAGAATTTAAACTAACTACTGAAAGTAGTTATAAGTAAACTATGACTATGAATATTTAGCATATCAGCCCAACAGTTTAACAAGTAATTGGTTCCGGTTCTAAGTGATGGGTTCAATTCCAAACCAACCTAGGATTCTTACAACGATAGTCAAACATTCGTTCGTTGCCAACTGAGGGCTTACACAATTGCAGCCTTGAGGAAGCACAGATTACGTACGTGGTTGATTTTAGGTTCTCTATCGATTAACTATCAAGTTGTTAGATCGGTTCCAATCGGCCTAACCTAACATGATCTACTCTTATGTATACATAATCATGGTCATGATGTAGCAAGCAGATGAACAAAACATGAATTACAACAAAAGAATAGAGAAACTCAAACCAATTTATTGTAGAATAGTGTACTGATACATGGACTTGACTTATAGACTTGTGGACTCAACCTCCCACAATGATCACCATGGAGGAGACTATGGTGGTCCCACAACGATCACAATTTATTACTACTACTGTATTCATATTGCATCTTAGTAAATAAGTCAGTTCTGATTCGTTCACTCAAATTCATGTTCCAAATCAACCTTAGCTTCCCTTATGACAATCGCCAAACATTCGTCCATTACCATACCGAGGATTTACACAATCGCTACCTCATCAATTGGCAAGGATTAAGTTCAGAGTTGATTTTAGGTTCTCTAATTGATTACCTACTAAAGTTGTTAAACCGGTTCTGATCGGCCTAGTCAAACGTTGGTCCATATTACTATATGCAATCGCGACACAACAAGCGAATTAAATACAGGAATCGCAAACACGAGATTGGAATCAAAAGTTACTCATATTATTAAGAATGAAATATAAACAGAGGGTGTGGATTCGATGAATCCGACGTCAACGACGATCACCATGGTCGAACGGCGATGGTTCACCTTTGTTAGCCAAGGCGCTGAGGATTAGGTCCATCAAAGTGAGATGGCAAGCCAAGCGGTCCCCTCAACCTTCAGCCTCTGGTCCTTGACCTGCGCTTCCTCTATCGAGAGTAACACCAACGAAGAATCATGACAACCTTCAGCCTCTCGGTCCTTGACCTGCGCTTCCTTTATCGAGAGAAACACCAATGAAAAATCATGCACCACCGTGAAAATGGAGAATGTGCGTGAGGAAATGGAACGCATAAGGTGTATGGAGTTAAGTCTGAATTCAACATCGATTACTATACGCCAAGCTCTTCCTATATATACATGAGTTGGGATTCCTTTCGACGCCACTATTGACAAACTTCCTAACAGAATTACAGATTGTATTTCCTATTCTACCCTTGTGCAATTTCTCCTTATGCTACGAGCTTCTCCAAGGGTGACAAGGCAGCTGAGCTGTCTTGGAGTTGCGTTGGCATCAGAGCTAGGTTGCCTACGTGGACAATGCATTGGGCTGCTCATTATGGGTTGTTGGGCCAGAAAGTCGGCCGATCCTGGATGGAGTCGGTCTGGCGGGACAACTCACTTGGGCCGAGATTCTCTTGATGGGCCAAGATCATCCAGATTTGTCTTGTAAAATGGGATAAATCTTTTATTAGCTAAGACCTGCAAATTAGCACAGATCTACAGCTTCTCTATTTCTAAGTCCATAATGTGAATCTTAGTAAAGAGTCAATCCTTAAGCACTAAATGATCCAAAAGCACTCATCTTAGGTCCTTATAAGGTGTACAAAATATAACTCCTCAGACCCCCACACTTACACTTTTACACTCCTAGGAAAAATCATATTTCAAGCAGTAAGGGAGATTTTTAAAAGAGAAAAAGAATTTTCAATAAATGTCT
The DNA here is from genome assembly GCA_025330945.1 of Mucuna pruriens. Taxonomy (NCBI): domain Eukaryota; kingdom Viridiplantae; phylum Streptophyta; class Magnoliopsida; order Fabales; family Fabaceae; genus Mucuna; species Mucuna pruriens. The sequence goes on along the minus strand of JAENHJ010000264.1, from coordinate 26,382 downwards.
CAAGCTTTAGATAAAAACAGAATTATCATTCATTCACCCTATGAATTAAGATGTTCAAACAATCTATGAAAATTACTTTCTCCACATCCAAGGCAATTAAGTGACTTGCAAGCATCAAAGGATGACCGAGAGTGACAGGGCTCTCTCACGGAACAATATTCTCTCAGCTTCTGAAGTGTTTATGTTTGTATATACACTCAACATCCTATGGAACTGGTATTACCAAACCTTGACTGACCTCTCCTTCCACACCTTCAAAAACACATGCAATCATATCAAAAGGACTTCATTCTCGGCTTGTATCATGGCCTAGGTTTAAAAGGTGGGGTATAGGATGAAAGAGTGAATTTTCTAACCATAGGGAATAGAGGAGCATGGGGAGTAAGTTCGTCAGTATGAGGGACATCCCAAGATACTGCGATTCTTTCTGAACCATTTTTGCTAACTTCTTTCTTTCCTTTTTCTATTTTTCTTTTCTTATTTTTCTCACTTCTTATTTTGCAGCTTTGTGCTGTGTTTTTGTTACAACTTATGACTTTTGGCTGCTTTCTTCTTTTTGTTGCCTTCCTGCACTTGTTTCTTCCTTCCTTTCCTTTTTCACCCCTTTTGAATACACTACTCTTGCTTTGTCCCTGGTGTCTCCCCCACACTTGATCGTGACTTACTCCTAAAACAATTCCAAAGCTCCTCTGTCCCTAAGGTTGAGGTTGATCGTGGTTTTCTGGCTTTGGCTTGTAATGAGCTGTCATATTAGAAAATAATGGTTATTCAGGCCCAAAGAGGGTAAACAAGGGATAGAATTTCTAAGGTAGGTCCATTTGGCTTGAGGCTTATTAGAAACATGGCCTAGATTATTTCATTCCTACATGCGAAACCAGATATATCCAAAGAGTCAAGGAAAAATCTAGAATACATAGTTAACATGGATGCAAAAATCACATAAGAAAGAGAGAATGGCAAGATGCAAAGCCATCATATATATACAGGCTAAAAAATTCTCACACAGCCAATTGCTCTACCACTAAGGATGTGAAAATTTCATTCCTAGTTAAGTTTGAAAAATCTGTCCTCTAGGGTTTTGAATTGCTTATTACTGCTTCATCCAAGACAAAGAAATCGTTTCAAATTCTTTTTCAAGGCATTTTTCTCAACAATCAGAGTTTAGAATTTAGTCAGGAAAGATAAAATCAGAATTAAAAATGAAAATCGAAATTGTCTAGGCCAAACCGACGCTTGCCTCGAATCTAGCCGAGATGGAGTTGGCGTCGGTATGGACTCGACTTGGGTAGCTTTCATTTACAATAAAGGAAATGACTTGAAAAAGAAAAAAAATCAGACTGTAATAAGGATGAAAAAAGAAAATTAAGACGTAAAAGAAATTAAAACTAAAACATGTATAAACATATATAAATGGTCAATTGAGTTAGTGTGAGTTTGCACTTTCAAGTGGCAGAACAAAATTTTAAGCATAATTCAACAAGCCTTGATGACCACACTATCCTCCACACTTAAATGCTGCACTGTCCTCAATGCATGGCATGAATGTAGAGGGGGTTCATGAGACTAGCTCGTAGGGTCATCCTCCGCGGAGCCGATTCCATTAATGAGATGGTCTCCATTGCCGCTACTATTGGTGTTGAACCTTCATGGAAGAGCTTAATTTGATGCCCATTAACCTGAAGGTGCTATTGGTGTGTTCAACTACACCATAGGGAAAAACATTAGTGATAACGAATGTCCATCCGATGTTAGGCTTTTAGTTGTTTCAACGCTTATCAAATAACTAAAGCTAACTATAGATAAATAACCCAGGTCATTCTTCTGGCGACACAAGCAGTCTCAGTTGGGTTTAGTGTGAAGTAAAATGATGTAGAATCTGAGAGGTGGAGTTATTAACTTATCTCGCATCGGCCGAGTCGCCTCGGGGGAAACTGAACCGAGATGGTCTCGGAGAGACAATCTAGCTAGGTCTCGCCTAAGTGCGCAGGCATTTCTGGAGAGGGACTATCTCTATCTCAAACCGAAAATAGTAAGTGAGGGGGTTGGAATGCGAATTGAAGTAGATTGATATTAACTACGTGCGAAATGAAATTAACTAGGATACAGATTTGACGTGCTACTCCTACTTGCTATGGCTAATTGCTATGTTTATGCTTTGTTCCAAAGAGTCAAGGTTTTTCTGGTTCAATCACTCCAATCACAGTCCATACCAGTCTTTGGTAGTCTTATGGCAATCACCACCATGTGTCTCTTACTATACCTCAACATTTACACAATTGCTACCCTTACCACCAAGCGAGATTAAGTTCAAGCTGATTTTACATTCTCAATTAACAATCGTAAATGATTATCTAACAATTAGCCAAACCGGTTCGACGGCTTAGTCTAGCATCATTTCACATTAGGTGCAATCGCACATAATAATTGAACTTAAATTCCAGAATGCGACGGAACTTAGAATTCAGAAAAACACTTATAATATTGAAAACAAAATACAAACACAAGGCCTGACCGATGATTCCATCCTCCACGACAATCGCCATGGGCTACTTATTTATGATTCACCTTTACCAGCCAGACGCCGAGGTTCTGGATCTATCAGAATGCGTTGGTGCTCCAATCGGTCTCCTCCGACAATCTTCGACTTCTCGGTTCTGGCTCTGTTTTCTCAATCGAGAGAAAAACGCCATTAACAGCACTGCAAATGCACCGTGAGCGGAGGGAAAGGAAACGAGAGAGAATTCTGAAACAATGGATGCAGTAAGGTTTGAATGCCAAAAACCCCTAATTGTTCAGAGTTCCGTCTATTTATACATGTGTGGCCACAGCTAATTGTCTTAACAGAATTACAAGTAAAATCCCTATTCTGCCCTTGTTGCGACTTGCGTTGCAGGCTACTCTAGGAGACGATGTGGCGCTTGAGTTGGTGACGTGGAGGTGGCTATTGTGTTGCTGACGTGGAGCGCCACCTTGGCTGAGCTTCGTGATTGTGCCTTTGGCTGTATGGGCCGAGTCTTCAACTTGGCCGACAGGCTCTCGGTTTGGGCTGCCAGTGGTGGCTGAGCTAGGTTGGACCTGCAATGAAGAGATAGTTAGCTAAAAGTCATGAATAAGTTTTACTCTAATTTTAGGCCATTAATTTGGATCTTAGTTAACAGTCCACTTTTAAGTTCGTGAGTTATTCAATGGCACTCCTCTTAGGTCCACTTAAGATGTGCATTTGATGACTCATCAAACCCCACACTTAGCTTTTGCACTCCTGGAAAAAATATACTTAAACAAGGGAGATTTCAGAAGAGACCCTTCTGTTTTGACTTCCTTTAAGCTGACTGTACAGAGTCCATTTCTTCCTCCCTCGATCAGAGTACTCATGCAATCAGGGGAACTACTTCATTTGGATTTAAGGCTTCATGGTTTCTTAAATGGGGAAAGTACCTCAGAGGGGTGGAACCTCACTTAGGTGATCAACTCTCGATTCTCTCAGTGTTTAGCTTGTGTTTTCAGTAGTGCATGGAATTGGTATCCTGCCATATCTTGACAAAGCTCTCTTCCTACTCCCCGCAAGACACAACAATTATGATCACTAGGACTTTTCTGGCTTGTAGGAGGTTAAGGCCACTGGGTAGGAAAATCAAGGCAAGTAGTAACCCAGGTCCCATGCAGGGAGGAGAGGAGAATGGGAATGAGTTTTAGTATGAGGGCAGTCCCAAATTATCATGGGTCTCCTTCCGACTTTGTCTACTCACTCTTTTGTATTTCTTCTCTCTTTTTTTTTCTACTCATGCAGCTTGCTGATTTTGTTTCAGTTCAGCTTGTTTAATTCCGCTGCCTGTTTTCTCCTTATATGTTCCCTTTTATTTTTTTATTTTTTTATTTTTTTCTTTTCAATTCTCCATTATACAGAGCCTTTTTCTCTTTTGTTGAATCTCTTGAATTCTGCTCCATGAGCTTCCCTACACTTGATTCTGACTCATTCCCAAGACAATTCCAGAAGGCTCCCCGAGATAGGAGTAAAAATTGTTTTTTCTGGGCCTCGCTTGTAGGACCTGCAAGAAAAATGGTCAATTTAGGCTCAAAGGGGGTGACGAAGGTCAGCTTATTATTTTTTGGACAACTTTTTTTGGCTCTGAGCTCATAAGAAATATGGCCTAGATCATGTCATTCCTGCATGTGAAAACAGAGTTGTAGCCAGAGAGTTAAGGCAAAATACAACACACACAAGTAACATGCTTTGCAAGAATCGCTCAAAGATGGAGATGGTGAGAGTAAGTCATCCCAAGCAGCAAGGCTCAAATTCTCACACTGGTTGTTTCTGTTCCTTCCTCGAAGGTTACCTCTTCCATTTTCACCACTTACCGCTTAAAACCTATAGTTTTGGTCCCTTTAAAGTGGCAGCTTCTACTTGGGAGTGGAGAGAGTGTTTCTGCTGGCTTGTCAGGCTCTCAGACTCATAAAGGAATTGTCTCTCTCCTTTTGTTTTTTGACATGTAATTCTTTCTAAGCCAGGACCATTCCTACTGTGCCGACTGGAAAAGGGGAAACTTTTTATTAAATAAGAACTTAAGCGGCAAAAATAGTAATGAAAGAAGTACTAATGAAACTTAAAATGGTATATGAAAGAAGCAAAAAAAAGTTAGATGAGATGAGAGAAGGGCAGATATGACGTGGAATGGCCAGTCCTCCCAGGATGGACAGACCCTGCATTTTGAATTCGATTGTCCTCAATGCTTAGGATGGAAGGGGTCAGTCGAGTTGGCCTAGGTTGCGCCATCTGGTGGAGCTCGGGCTCTACTAAGGAGATGTTCTCCGTGTTTTCTCCAGTTTGTGCTGACCTTCGAGGAATGATTTGACTTGATGCCTATTGACCCGAAAGGTACGATTGGTATGTTCGTCTCCGAGTCAATATTACACCGTGGGGGAAATATGTTAATGATAAATAAAAGGTCCATCCCATCTAGAGAAGCTTAAGTTTACTATGAGCTTTAATCTGGTTGAACAACAACACTTTTGGCCAATATAGAGCCTTTTTCTCAGATCTTTGGTCGTGGAATGTTTTTACCATTTGCTTGCAGATCCCGGCATTTTCATAGGCTTCCATCTTGAAGTTCATCTAATTCTTGAGTTGGAACTTTGATGCTCTCCTGCTTGGTCATATGCCATGTTGCATTGCTTAACTGCCCAAAGAAGTTTTTTGTGCTCTAGCTCACAGGAGGTGACAGGCCTTCCTAAAACAATCCTAATGGGGACATCCTAGCCGGAATGCAGATCTTGATCTGAGCCCATGAGCATCCTCAAGGAGTCTGCTCCTCTCCTTCCTCTTTGTCATATTTTGCAGTGTATGTTTGATTTCTCTGCGAACACCTCAGCTTGCCCATTTGTTTGGGGGTGGTATGTCAGGGCTGTCCCAGTGCGCCCACCCCATATTTCTGTAAGAAGGGAGGTCATGGCTTTGTTGTTGGGTTGACTTCCTTGGTCACCGACGAACATGGGGACACCAAACTTGCTACAAAAATATTGACTTAAGAAAGTCCACTACAACCTTAGCATCATTGGTTCTAAATTGAATGGCTCTACCCATCTTGATATTTAGTCAACGAAGGTGATGTATGAATAGTCATTGAGATCGGGAATGGCCCATAAAATCTATACCCCAAACATCAAAGACCTCGAGAACAGGATGGGTTGTTGAGTATTTCATGTCTGCTCAAGGCCATTCCTTGCTTTCTGGCATTCATCGAGGTGGAGACGAATTATGAGCCGCCTCTGAAAATAGAAATACAAAGGCCACAATCACACTTTCCCCGGTAGTCCGAGATGATCTCAGAAGGGCCTCCTCCAGAGGCAGAATGGCGAGAACCAATTGATCTCAAAAGTCAAGGATACACCTGTGGATAATTTTATCATTACATAATCTCCAAAGGTAAGGGTCATCCCATACATGTATTTAGCATCACTTTTAAGTTTCTCCTCAGATAACCGAGATGCGCCCGTATTGAGATGTTGCCACAAAGTCGCAGAGCATCGACAACCATGGCGCCAAGCCGCCTTGATATGCAAAAAGATGTTCATCGTGTGAATTCCTCCTGACGGTATTTGTTCGCTTGCCTTTTCGATCCTACCTCGTGTGATCTGTCAAGCATCTTTCTTTATCTTGGATCTCCAATTCGAATTCGAGGAGTATATCCACCGGATCGCCTCTGCTTAGCATCCGACTTCCTCAACAGATTCGAAATAAGCGTGATCAGAAAAACACCCACTATTTTAAAACCGAAGGTAAGAGCAAATTTGCCTAAGGCAAACACGACAAGCCAAGAGCCTCCTTCTCAATTGTCGTAATTTTGCCGGGCCGAAATCCATGGTTCCTTGATGCATAGGCAATGACACGATCGCCGACCCAGTTTCTTGTTTGCACGCTCCCAATACCGAATTTGGAGGCACACATTAAATCAAATGGCAGTCCCAAATGGTGCCTCGTAGGTGGTCATGATGTAAGTTTGTTTTTTCAGTCCCGAAATGCCTTAATGTAGGTCTGTCAAAGTTGAAACCACATCCTTTTGTGCAGCCTGATGTGAGGCGTGCAGCTATCAGGTTTTGAAATCGTTGATGAACCTTCTATAAAGCCTACATGTCCCAAGAATGAGCGAACTTCCCACACAGTAGGTTTCTGAGGAGGCAATGACGCCTATCTTCGCCTTGTTCACCTTAATGCCTCCGTTGAGATCGATGTCCTAACACTATTCCAGCCTGGCCACCATGAAATGACATTTTTCAAAGTCGGAACTGTTCGTGTCAGTGCATTCTTCAACACCTTGGACAGTTGCCTTGCATGCGTCAATGATTCTCGCATACACCATGAAGCTCATCCATAAACACCTCCATGCAATCTTGTAGCAAACCGAGAAAATACTCATCATGCAACGTTGAAATGTGCTCAAGGAAGACAAAGCCAAATGGCATGTGTAAAAAGTGCCAAATGGGCATGTGAAAGTGGTCTTACGTTGATCCTCAAAGCTATGTGTGATTTGCATATCTTGAGAATCCATCCAGTGGGATTTCCCTGCTATTTTCTCCAGCATTTGGTCAATAAAAGGCAAAGCGATCCGACCTCGGGTTGCCTGATTTAGTCTTCTATAATCGATACCTGCCGTACATAACTTGGAATCCTTGAGTACCAACTCATCTTGTGGGTTTTTCATGATGGTGCCAGATTTCTTTGGCACTACTTGCACAGACTCACCCATTATCGCCTCGGAGATGGGATAGACGATGCCCGCAGCAAGTAGTTTCGTGACTTCTTTCTTGTACATCTAAGAATGGTAGGATTCAACCTTCGCTTGTTGCCTTATGGGCTTAATGTTTTCCTCCATTAGTATTCTGTGCATGCATAAGGGAGTGGTTAATACTTGAAAGGTCGAAAGTTTCCAACCAATTGCTTTGTTTGTGTTGCCTAAGGACTTCTAACAACTTATCTTCTTGCTCGGAGGAGGTTTCATGATGATGACTGGGAGCTGCTGTTCACTGTCCAGTAGAGCATATTTTAAGTGGCTAGGCAATGGTTTCAGCTCATGGGTGGAGATGAGATTTGAGTTAGCTTGGATCCATTTCGGGCCGAATTTGTTCTTAACTCTGTTAGGTGCCGCTCTGCTTCGATGCACGCCTCTGATGATTAGTTTTCTCGTCATCGACCTCGATTTCCTTTATACCGCTAGATCGGATCCGGGTGGAGCAATTAGCTCTTGGTTTCGAGTCTAGCCCTTCCGCCGATATAGTTTCACAAGTGTGTCAGCATTGTGTTTGATTCTTCTGCGAAGCTGACTTATAACTCATGTTGACTACATTTCTTAGCCGATTTTGATTCAATCGTGAATATGGTTTGCCAATTGTGAAAAGTAGAGGCTTCAGAGTCTCGGCAACATTTTACCTCGTCATTCTACTGAGGGCCATAGGGTAGCAGCTTGCGTTATTAACGTGTTAGTTCTTCATCAAATGCAGGTCGCTAGTGTTACTTACGGCCATCCTCGCAGTCTCGCGATTCTCAGTACTTCATTATGATTGGCGCTCGAAAGCGTACTGGGCTTCAGTCAGCTTAGAAGATCTTCCATTCCTCCACTACAACTGCCTAGTATGAAGTATTCCTCTACACCTTTCCATCATATTCTATAGCAAAGAGTGAGTGGCTTCGGGGTGTTTCATGTAAAATGTCACTGCACTCATGCATCACCATTCCATGGAGCTCCGATGTACGCTCTATCTTAGTCCTGTCGCCATTAGAAATAGCCTCCCCAGATCAAGGTTGATCTCTTCGATGCCTCGCCTCCATGTCAAGCACAAGAAATCGCTTGAAAGATTAGTTCATCCACTTGGGCGAGGACATCTTCTGAGAAACTCCTAAGTGGTTGCATCGACGCTCTATTACAGAAGTCGATGGTCATCCCCGCAGGTCCCAGATCTCCAAAATCATGCTTGTGAGATTGATGCGACATGGCAGATTGATCGGGTCCTCCCAGTGTCCAAAGCATGGCAAGAAAGCAAATCTGTACAACCACCAATCAGGTGCTGACCCATGGAGATGACCAGATGGTGTCCGCACTTCTTTGGCAGATCCCATGTAGATTCCTACACATGGTGTCACTGTTGGACACCACTGCCCCGCCTCTCAATTCCCTTCATCTTTCCTCTGCTTTGTGTACGCATAATTCCTTTATGAATGTTTTGGCGAGTTTAATGCAGCTTTTGATCACAGTCAGAAGTGGAATGTCGATTTCACCTTCGGAGCGCTACAGCAGTCGCCATCAGAATTTCACTTGCCCAGGGAGCAGACTAGTCCGTGATGGATACTGACACGGACGAGTTGTTTACGTGAGGGAGACTGCGAGATCGGCTACTATTTTGCGAGTCGAGCTACCAGTCATGACTGCGGTACCTGATGTTAGTACCAAAGCCGAGGCACAGTGCACGCTTCTGGATGTTACATGACCGCATTCCTCTCCTGGGATTCGACGGTTGAGAGCTGAGGCTGCTCGAGCTTGGCTTGATCAGAAGTTCACTCAGCCAGTATTTGCTAGGCTGTCCTATTGCATCTTGAGATCGCGGATGGTGGCGGCCATATTCGCCTGGAGATTGCAGGTGTCGCTGGAACTTACTAACGTTTGGAATTCTAAATTGTTTGTCGTTGCATAACGCTTCATTAAATCTTCTAGTGACGGAGAGTTGCCTCTGAGTAGGAAGCCTCACGTTGGCTGTGGCTGAGGAAGGTGGTGCCGGGTATTGGCGACCCAGTCACTGCAACCGTATCCAGGTATGCATTCGTAGATGGATCGCTCTTTCGAGGCTATACATGGTCCTTTGTGTGTGCTTGGCCAAAATGGTTGTTTCCCATATGGTTGATTATCGAACTGCCCGGCTCGATAGGGTCGCTTTTCCCATACTAGGAGTCCTCCCGGCTGCCCAACGCTTTCAGTTTTGAGAAAGCCAGACTTCGTCTCTTGGAGAATGGGGCACCAGATCGTACAGATGCTCCATCAAGTACATATGCACGGAACTACAAGCCATGTGGCTGAATGATGTTGACTAATACGAAATTGTCTCGCCCAAAAGAAGTCAACTCTCGCTAGCTTGGATCTCTAGCACTCTGGTCGAGGTGCAGACCGATTTCGCTCATCGCCGAGGCTAGTCGGCCCTCTGATCCCAAAGTCGGCTGAGCGCTGTTTGCACATGTTCAAGATCAGATGCCTTGCATGCTACATCGTGAGCACATCCATTAACGCTCCTCCACCGGCGTGCATCAATCACGCCTCCTATCCATCATCGGGAGTTCGTCAGACTACTGATCGCCAGCCTACTGCGAATCTCGAGAGCAGGATGTGGCACCTGCTTGTCAAGCACTCCCAGCACTTTGCGTGCAGGTCTCTCCAGCAGTGCCGCGCTTAGTCCACATATCTTTCCCGGATGTTCAGCTCCGTAAGCTCGGGAAGAATCTCCAGAAGTCCAAGCCTATCTCCGTGCTTTTAAAGAGGCCGGCTGCGTATATGACCAGATCCTTTGCCGGCTCCATCTGTAGAATTGAGCGCGCTCGTCTTAATGTAGTCTTCACGAGTTCCTGCAAGGCCTACATCGTGGAACAAACGACGTGGAATTCCTTGGAGATGCTTTATGGGCTTCTCCTGCAAGGCACTAGCAGCCCAGTAACAAATGTATTGTACGGACTTTTAGCTCATGAGTTTCAGTAGATTCCAGCGTATGTCGTGATACACCATGATTATGGTACACCACATCCGTGAGTGGCTAGTTCCTTCAGCGCCCTGACTGGATGCTCCATGCTGTCTCCCGACTGCTGAAAAATGTTAATACTGGCAACAGTGCTCGACATAAGATTGAGTCGGGAGTTAACGGCAGACTACGCATACTTACTAATATTTACTACAGTGTTTTCTAATTTTTTAAGCAATCTAAAGTTAATTCTATCTCGGATCAAAAGTATGCAATAGTTGTACTACTACTAGTCATGCATTGCCAATATTATATAGGAAAATAAGGTTAGTGTGATGGCCCAAAAAAGAATAGATGTTAACAATTATCAAGATGCAGTTAGTGTTATTAGCATGCTATTTTATTCCAGAAGTTGATGTGAACAAATTCAAAAAGACTCAATAGTACTCTACAGACTTGATTCAGCTTCACTTAACCTACACACGAAAAGACAAAAGAACTTGTGTCCCCGGCAACGACACTCCGATGCTAGCGTTTTAGTCAAGCCTAACGCTTATAAAATAACTAAAGCCGCCTATAGTGCACAAATTAAACCCTAGTCATTCTTCTCAAGGACACAGTGTCTTTCAGTTTGGTTTAGTGAAGTAAAATGATGTAGAATTTGAGTCTTGTTAACTTTTTCTCAGCCTTATCGTCGAGTCAGCCTCTATCTCAGACCGAGGCAGGCAGAGATGGTCTCAAGAGACAATCTAGCTAGGTCGCAAATTTGAAATGTGAACATGAATCTTCTGAGAGAGAGCTATCTTGTCATGCCAGACTGGCAGACAAGAATAAGTTGGAATGCTACTGGTGGAAGCTCTAGATTGATATTGTTCACGCTCTAAATGAAATTAACTAGGATGCAGACGACGTGCTGCTCTCTATCGCTATGAAGCTGCTGCTATGTTTACGCTTTAAGTCTCGATGAGTCAAGGATACTTTCCTCGTTCAATCACTCCAATCACAGATCCATATCAGTCTTTGATGGATCTAGACTGCACATCACCACGAGACGTGTCTCTTACCATACTGCAGAGAATTTCTCTACGATCGCCACTCGCCATCGGGCTTAGGCAGATTAAGTTCAGTTGATTTTAGATTCTCAAATTAACAGTCAGAATGATTGCTCTACCTGAATTAGGCAAACCAGCCTCCGATCGGCTTAGTCTAGCATCGTTTCTATTACTAGAGTGCAGTCGCATATAATAGCGAACTTTTAAATTCAGGAATGCTGAAGCCGGAACTTAGGAATTCAAAACACTTATAATATTGGACAAAATACAAAACACAAAGGCCCTGGATTCGATGATTCCATTCTGCTGACTTAATCGCCATGGGCGACGCGCGATGATTCACCTTTACGCTAGACGCAGCAGGCTCAGTATCTATTAGAGTCGCTAGCGGTGCTCCAATCGGTCTCCTCCGACAATCTTCGACTTCGCGGTCTGGCCTCCGCTTTCCTCAGTCGAGCAAACGCCACACAGACTGCACCAGCGCGAAATGAAGGAAAGGAAACGGTAGAGCAATTCCGAAATAATGGACGGGAAGGCTCGAATGCCAGCAATTGCTAGCGTTGAGTTCCGGCCTAGTTTATACACAAAGTGTGGCACAGCCTAAGCTGTCTTAACAGAATTACAAAGTAAAATCCTATTCTACCCTTCTTTGTGACTTGCGTTCAGCAGCTACTCTAGGAGATGATGTGGTGCTTGAGTTGGACGTGGAGGTGGCTAATGGTTGTTAAATGTGGAGCGCCACCTTGGCTGAAGCTTGATCGATTTTCTTTGGATGGGCCGAGTCTTCAATCCTACGATGTGCTTTATCTGCCCGGTGGTGAGCTGCTTAGGTTGGACATGCAATGAAGAGATGGATTAAAAGTCATGAATAAACTCAGATTGTGTTTTACTCTAATTTTAGGCATTTAACTTGGATCTTAGTTAACAATCCACTTTTAAGTGAAAGTTATTGATAAGGTCCAATTTACGATGTCGCATTGATGACCTATCACCATCTCATCTAGAATGAGCTTACTTGGATGAGCTTTTAAACATGAATTGAGCAGTGATTTCTGGCCGACTTGGAACTCTTTCTTTGGATATGTTGATCATGAAATTGCTTGACTTTCTCGCTTTATGTATCCTAAGAGTTCTCACAGTTTTGTTATAGTTCATCTAGTTCTTGCAAATTGAATTTTTCTTTGCTTTCCTCGCTGGTCATAGTTAGATTGCACTACTTAACTGCCCATGATAGCTTTTGTGTTCTATTTCACGGGGAGATGGCAGACTTTACTAAAAAACGATCGGTGGGAAGACATCCTGAGAGTTCGATGATAGTAGTTTATGTGCCTATAAAGTGTCCTCATGAGCCTGGGCCCGATCCTTGGGTTAGGAGTGGTCATCTTTTACAGTGTCTTTTTATTTCCTCATGGAAAACTTCATTGACCGCTTGGTTTGAGGGTGATAGCTATGACAATTCTACATCACCCCAACCAAGGAGTAAGGAGGACATGACTTTAATTCGGGTGACTACCTGTCACTTTATAGTGCTTTCATTCAAACCGACAAAAGATATTGGACTTTAGAAATCCACTACAACCTCGCATCGTTGGTCTTGGTGGTATACTCTACCCATCTTGACACGTAGTCTATGACTAGCAAAATGTATGCGAGCGACCATTGAGATCGAATGGCCCCATGAAGTCAATACCCCTAAACATCAAGGACTTCATGAGAATAATATTATTGTTGAGGTATTTTATGCCTTCCGCTAATGGCTACTCCAACTTTTTGACATTTTCACGTGTGGGGACGCAATAGGCATCCCTCGAAAATGGTGGGCCAATAGAACCACAATCAAGTACTTTCCTGCTTGTCCGACCGATCCATAATGGTCGCCCAAGTCTTTGCATGACAAACTAGAGACCGAATGATCTCGGTGTCAATAATACACCTCTAAATAACTTGTCATTAAAAGTCTCCTATAGGTAAGGGATCATGTCATATATAGTATTTGGCATCATTTTGCACGGTCTTTCATATATATCCGACATGCCTCAAGTGGAAACACATGAGAAGTTAAAGATAATATTATCAGATTGAAAACACAATGAGTAATGTCGATATATGACATGTAAAAATGTGTAACAATGGTAAAGGTATGAGAAAGGTGACCAGCCTGTGATAAGTGAGACGACGAGACACACTTATCCCGCTGAGTGATTATTCCTCAGAGGGCCAAACATGCTATGAAAATGCGTGATTGAGTCGTGATATACCTAGGCTGCAAGCTGGGCGAGGGATAGTCCCCATCAGCCTGATTTGTATAAGAGACAATAAAATTGAATCGCACCATGCATTGCCCAATGAAACAAATGTGTGAAAGGAATGGCATATGTGAATTCGAGGTGGTCAGGTCACTAGACCTCCCGAGGCTACTTGCACATATGTTTTCCAACGCCGTGAATTGATCCCATGTGTCAGACTGACAATGTGGAAGTCAAATAGTAATCACTTGCTGATTGTGAGGAATATCACACTAGAGTGACATAGCTGAATCGCAGTAAGTGGGTATTATGCAAGGTCGCGCCTAGCCTACTTTCTGAGATTGAGAGTTCTGCACTACCCACGACACTACAGAGTAAAGAGACATGTCAGAGCATTCATGGCATACTTGTTTGAGATTTTTCATTGTATGACGATTGCGTGCATCCGCACGCGCATGTGTTCTACTTCCCATCACAGTCATATCATGAGTCTCAGAGTCTCCTTCTGCGTTTGCTGCGTTAATAGCTTTACGTCACTGAACATCATTCGGTATCATTATCGAAGCAGGTGGGCCGAGTTAGGGTCGAAGTAGTGACATCAGTGAGTTTTATTAATTATGCTATGATCAGCAATGATCGATTTATATTTTGACATATAAATCGCCACTTAGAGTGCCATTGAAACACATGTTTATTTCAATTATCATCATGATCCAAACTTTGTAAATCAGCTATAAAAATTTTAAGTAGTGCTTACACCAAGTGATCGCTAAACTTATCGGGTTGCTATGTGATACGTGGGCTGTAATGGATTAGCTGACTCAATTTGTACTCCATCACTTACTACACTAGTCGCTATGCAACTAAACTGAGTTCGATGGCTAATTGGTGATCGGCAATGCGGTCCCTATGATTTTATTTTTTTTCAAAAAGTCACATTGATTGGTGGCTAACTTTGAATTTTTTAATCAATTCAGTACTTAAATTAATTGCTAAATTTGTTTTTATTTTTTCAAAATCAATCACTAAATCACTATTTTTTATTGTTGGGATCATGACGGTCAAAGGATGCAAGGGAAGGAAGTGACCTATCGAGAGGATGAGGAGAAGGGAAGAAAGAAAGAGGTGGTGGTGGGCAACAAAGAGGAGGAGGATGAGATGGGAAGGGAGAGGAGGCAGAAGTGTCATGCAATGACAAAGGAAGAGAGAAGAGAGAGAGTTAAGGGCGGAATGTGTGTTAAAATAAAGGAAGAAAAAAAGAAAACTATTTGAATTTTGAAAAATGGTTTACATCGTTACAACTCTCGCTATTTATTTTTAATTGATTGTTATTTTTTAAAATAAATAAAATAATAAATTGTCACTAAAGTAGTCGTTATTTAATTTTATTGTTTGAAAAAATTAAATCTTATCATTAAATCAGTTAATAAAGACATACATGTTTTCTCTTTTTGTGATGGAATTAAGAACCGATTACTTAACAACGGACTGCGGTCTCTAAGATCAAAAAATGTTTGATCGCCAATGATCACTATTAGCGACTGAATAATTTTGGTCGCTAAATCATGCTTTTCTAGTAGTGACTCATTTACATATTGATATCTGTTTTTTAAATTTAAACTCAGTTTAAGTATACATTTTTTTAATATTATTATGTATCAAGAGTAGTAGGTATCATACAAAAGCTTTTACTAACACATTTACCTGCCATTCTAACATCAATCTCTCTCGCCTTTCTCATCCTCATTCTGTTCAACCCCCATTCTTGTATTTTCATACGCCTATCAACAAACCGTTCACCTTTCACGATTTCTACCACCCACTCAACTATTAAAGTTACGTTGAATTTTCATCTCCATTAAACCTTCTCGCTTACATTCTAATTCCTACCACCTTATTCCTTTTCAATTTTTCTCATTCCAAGAGAAAAAACGAACAAAATATTAATTTATAGAAAAATAAATAAAAATTGTAAAAATATTAACATAACATATTGACGGTTAAATTTTGAAACCTGACTGCATGAGGAAGATGATTTCCAATGAAGTAAAGTTGTTAACTGCAATGTGAATGTTTTTTAACGTTTTTCTATATATCAGTATTTTGTTTGTTATTTTCTTAAATGAGAAAATCGAAAACATAAAGTGGGTAAGAGTAATTAAAAAAAAGAAGATGAAATTGCTTTTAATTAATATTAGCAGTATTATTTTTGGTTTAATTGAGTTTATTTATTTCATTTTGTCTAAATTAAAAATTAAGTTTCATTATTTTTGTCATTTATGTACTAATTTCCATTTAAATTAATTATAATGTAATTTTAATGTTTTTCAATAAATTAACCTTAATTAAATAGAAAAATAACTAAATTATTAAATTTAATAATTATATAATTTCTAATTTTAATTTCAGATAAAATATAATTAAAACAAAAAATAAATGAAAAAATCACGTTGAGTAAAAAAATTTGCCATTTTGGCTTTGGAGAATTGAATTTCAAGAGGGTGGTATTTGGAGTTTTTGTCATGTGTTATTGGGATAAGAAATTCTCTCAAAACCAGTTCCAACTCCCAATTTGTTTTGCAAATTTTTTTTGAATTCTTTTTTTTTTTTTGTTAAATTTGGATTAGTTGTTAATAAAATCTGTTGTTCTCACCAAAAGTCTGGATCGACACGCCAAGGGCAAAACAAACATTCGGAGAATGATTATTTTGTCATGTCTACGCCTAGGTCTCCAATTTGGAACTATTTTCAAGTCTCTAATTTTCTATTCACTTTCTTGTAAAAATTTATTAATTGGGCTAATTACTAACATTTCTTACCAAATTTTGCTTAGGATTTAGACAATCTTAACATACAACCATTAGAGTTCATTAAACATCTATGACATCCATAATTAGCAAAAGAAAATCTTACGCTAGTGTTTTAGTAGTTCCTTAGGGCAGTGGAAGAAAATGATAATTATCAACTTAGTTTACAATGGAAATTCTCTCATAACACATAATACCAATCACACTGTACCGGAAATAAATATTTAGGACGATTGTACAGAGCACAAACAAAGCAGAATGTTTAATATTTTTAATTGTTAATACATTGTCAATATATATAAGAGTTTTACCTTAATATTTATTAATAGTTTGGTACATTATTATTTATTTTTATTCTAATTACTAATGAAGAAATAAATAACAACAAAAATGATATGCCCATATAAAATCATTTGAGAGAATAATAGTAAGACACATTATCACAATTTAAATGCATTAATGTGATACTTCCAGTATCTTTATTGATGAGTAGTACACAATTATGACACTACTATTGAGACAGGATGCAAAACGATAATGAAGTTCAATCTCCATCTCCAAAAGCATAAAAATGAGAATAAAAAGAAGAAAAGTTCAGAGACTTCAGATACTGAGGAAGAAAGGTTCAGAGACTTTAGGCAACATATCTTCCAGTTTAACCTTTTCAAC
The DNA here is from genome assembly GCA_025330945.1 of Mucuna pruriens. Lineage (NCBI taxonomy): Eukaryota > Viridiplantae > Streptophyta > Magnoliopsida > Fabales > Fabaceae > Mucuna > Mucuna pruriens. Next base: position 9,399 of record JAENHJ010000264.1, on the reverse strand, counting down.
TAAATCATGCCTGAAACTGAAAAGGATGGTAAGAAATGTATCACTGCTGTTTGAGATGAGGGGAGCCAGAGAATAGTGTGCAACAACAAAAGCATTATAATGGAATCACACACAAAGACCAGAAAAGTAGTTTACAGCCAACTGGAGATCACTTATAACAAGGTGGACACCAGCCAAAGAATGCCCCTGATAGGGTTGCAAGAGTGATTCCTAAAAGAGGACTTGCCACTTTAAGGGCAAGAATAAAGTTATATCTCCCAATTGAGCCCAATGAGTATAAGGGCAGCACTCATTAGCACTGCACATGGATGTTGTATTGCAGAAAATAAATAGCTTAAACCATGATTTAGCATGACGGCCATGCCTTTGTCCTGGACGAGCTATTAGTTCCACCAAAGTAAAGCCTGCAGCAAATGTTGCTGTAGTTATAAGGGTGGAAACCAGTGAAGGGGTGTTGATTCTGTCTTTATATTTATCCATGTTTGTGTTGCCCAGTATAAGGGTCTTGACTCTGTCTTCATACTGATCCATGTTTGTGTTGCCCGTGTTGTGCCCTATATATGATTCTGTCTTTCACCAGATTGTGCGCCAGCAGATTTTAGAAGCAACCCATGTTAGCCGCTGCTAATAAGTTTGTGTTACAAATTCAACATTCCAAAACAACAAAAAGAAATAATCTAAGAAAATTAAGTGTAATCCTAAGCTAAAAAGAAATGTGTGCTGCAATAAGCTAAGAAATGTAAGTTCACTAAATTAATCTACAGTGACAATTGTATTGCAAAATCTAATCTATATATGATAAACTAAATTAATAATATATCAACGAAAGGACAAAATAAAGAATTTTTATCTTAAATTTATTTCTGCTCATATAAAAACATATAAATAATTGAAGTCTTTCATATATATATATATATATATATATATATATATATATATATATATATATATATATATATATATATATATACATTTCATGATAAATCAATGACCTCATTTCCCTTGAGTTCTATGTGTAGTGACTAACATATATATAATATATATATATTTCTTCAAGTAAAATTTTAAACTGCACTGCTCATTTTCCTGGACGGTCCATAGGTCTACGACTTTGGAGAATCTTATTGGTTGTCATTTTCACCCATGACAGATCACGCCAAATCTGACATGTCATATTCAATCCGTTGAACAACGCTGTCTTACTCTGCCCGCAGTGTAGTCGTTGTTCGCTGACGCTGACTTTTATACTTACATGTACATATATATGTGGCATCGTGGAAATGAGGATATCCTTGAATCTTGAGGATAGAACATCTATGGCCCATTGTTAAAAAGAATCCAGTGACCCAAGAGAGGCTAATACCAAAGTAGACACGATGCCGCAATGCAAAACCGCAAGTTCCATCGATCGAAGGCGAGGAGGATACTCTCCAGAGGTTGTTTTGAGCTGTAGCATCCTCTCACATGCAACGATGAACAATCTAGTTGTGCTCGAGGCTGAGCAAAGGCAAGTCATTGGTCGAAGAAAGGCACTGCTGTCAAGAACTGACACCGAAGCTCCGAGGATGATGGAGCGGAGAGAGGAACTCCGCCACAGATAGCAGAAGACTTAAGGTAGCAGCGGCAAGAACCGACTGACAAGAACGGGAACATCGCTACAAACCTTCTAGGGACAACCATTTTTCCGAGGAGATTGATGAGACCCTATCCTCACCAACTTCGGAGAAATAGTGGTAGACACCTTTAATGGACTCAAGACCCATGCCCACTTCGCAGCCTTCCGACGTAGATATACATCGGCGGAGGCAATGACGAGCTTTAGTCGCAAACTATTTCTAGAACACCAAGAGGAGTAGCAATGCAATGGATGAAACCTCCCGACCAGATCTATCTGTGACATTCAATGACTTGGCCCTGTCGTTTGTCACGCTTTCTGACCGACAAAGTGAAGAAGTTGAGACCTTTTGACATCAAGCAAGCTAGAGGGAAAGTTTGAGAGGTTACTTGATCCGTTTCATCGCGATCAGGATGCAGTGAATGACCGACCAGAATTTTGTCAAGCCTAGAGAGTTACAGCTCGCTCGAAAGATCGCCGAAGCTTTGATTTACCTGACCCAGCCAGTGAAGAGATTAGGTCGTGGCGAAAACACATTGACGTTGAAGAGGATCAGCAGAACGCTTGAGGCGAGAAACGCCGAATGAGAGGGCCGCATGCGAGGAGCACAAAAGACAGAGCTGCATACAGCAGAAACAAGTCGAAACAACATTTCACCCATCGATTTTAACGAGACGCCATCCTAAGAGAAATATGTCACACGAGGTTGCTCAAGTTTCCCGAGTCAAGGAAAGATTTACAGGGCGAATAATGATGACCTCGATGAATTTCACCGCATAGTAATTGAGAAGGATGCTGGACACAGAGAACCCAGTTGAACGATATGGGAAGTCGACTCAACCGGATATGTCCAACGACAGGCACGGAGGCCCGAGAGAAGAGAGACGGGAGGACAGGGCGCTAATCACAAACGTAGATCCCAATGAGTGAAACAAGGAGATGACGGCCGATCAACTGAGGATATCCCTAGCAGCTATGAGGAACTATTGCGACTATATCTAGAGGACCCGAGAGACGCTCGGCCTCACCGAGTCGAAACGATAGGAGACACAGGGGTCTAGGTCTGTGCAGTGAGGAAAACTCCAAAAGCTTGGGAAAAGGTGAAACCCAGGTCCAGCCATTACATTCAACCACTGTGACTAGACTGCAGGATTAGGGAGAAAGAGGTCTGATATCAGGAGTTCCGCCAATATTTTATATTGGTCGGCCTTTTCAAGAAAATGGGATTACGATCCGACTCGAGAGTCAGAGGTGCACTTTTGCACTCGTCAGAGAGAATGCATTGATTAAAGGAACTACGAAATAGAGATAGTCTTCTGAGAAAAAGAATGGCTTTGAGCTATCTCTGTCCTTCTCATGCATGATAGATGATATATCCGACGCATAATTGTGGACGTCTAACACTAAAACAACTGAGCTACTGTGGTCCACTTACACTTATGTGCGAAGTTCCTGTCGACAGAAGGCGGGCGTGTTGGCAGATTCGCTAATAGGCCAAGGTGCATGAAGATAGTTTGAAAATAGGGATCAGGCGCTAACATGCCGTCTAACGTCTAGACATTGATCTAGATCCCAGATGCGTGTATCGGAATGAAAGACCCATCCGGCCGAGGACGTCATGATGTGCAACAGTGGGCCTCTAGAGCCATGAAGAGGGAAACACGACTCAGCGAGTTTTCCTCAAACGAATATTGACGTTTGCATGGACCCTGCATGATGCCGTGTATTGATCCTAGCTTCATGTCTCATCGTCTATGATTCAAGGAGCCAAACTGTCGTCCAGAAGAAGAAAGAAGAGAGGAGGAAGGCCGCAGAAGAAGAAACAAATGTTGGCCGATGGGCTTTTATTAGGGCGAGGTGTAATATCCTACATGGCTAGCCAATGTGGTCATGGTTATCAAACGCTTGATGAGGACGTAGGACTACACCGATCCGAACAAGGCATGCCTGAAAGATCTCTATCTCTTACTAGCATCGATAAGTTGGTGGATCTGCAGTACCAGGCAGCGCTTCTCAGATTTTTATGGTTGCTCTACTCGGCTGTCAGATCGATACGAATGCACCCCAAGACGGTGAGAAGACTGCATTCATTACCGAGGCAGGTTTCGTTATAAGGCCATGCCATTCTGTCAAGAACGCTGGCGCAACCGTCAGCGCTTGATGGATAAGATCTTCATGAGATAATTGAATCAACATCAAGTACATGATGACGCTCATGGTAAATCCACAGAGTCGGCGGCACTAAGCGTGTTCAGCATTTTGAGGAAACACTAACTCGCTCAATCCGAAAAATGCTTCTTTGGGGTCCACGCAGGAAATTCTAGGATCCATGTTGATAGAAAAGGCATCGAGGCCAACCCGACAAATGTCAGCCGTGATAAATACGAGAAGTCCCCTGCGTCGAGAAGTGCAACAACTTAGGAAGGATAACGGCCTTGTCTCACTTTATCTCTGCGTCGGCCGAAATTGCTGCACCAATCTTTGGGGGCTTTGAAGAGAGCAGGAAATTTTCGCTTTAGATGCCCAGTGTGAAGAATCTTTTTCTGCATTTAAAGCACAGCCCCACTGTACGACCTGCGACCGTCGCGTATTCTCTCATACTTATACATCTTCAGATCCGGCATTGTAATTAGTGTTGTACTAGTGCAGGAAAAATGAGGGCAACCAACCACCAGTATGTTTATAGTTAAAGGCTGCTGCTTGCACCGAGCAATATCGATTGGAGTCTGCCTTGCTCTCATGGTTACCTCAAAGTAGTTGTCGATTTCAAAGTTACAGAGTCGTAGTCCTGACAGATCCGCCACCCGGTACCGAGTGAAGCTGCACTGCCTTGAGAATAGTTGCTTGGAGTGTTTAGTTGTCCGATTCTGATATCTCATTCGAGCAAAGAGGCACATCAAGGCACAAGCGCTGTCGATCACAAAGTTAACACTCCGGAAAGACTCTAACTAAGTCAATGGAGAATTTACCGAAGGAGAGTGGTATCTCAGAAGGATCTTCCAACCAAAGGGCGGAGTAGTGTCATTTTAGAAGGGCCATGGGGATCTTTATGGAACAGTTCTGCACTTGAGTTCAAAGCCAACAACAATCAGGAAGAGTATGAAGCTCTACTAGCGGGCATAAGGTCGACACGTGAATTAGAAGCAAAGAGGCTCACGGCTAAGAGTGACTCAAAGCTTGTGACTGACAAAGACTTGGTAAGATTTGATCTACAATGGTACCCCAATAACGGTCGGTCCATGAGGCCACCTGGGGGTACGAACTACATTGGTACTCCGATAACTGGCTTACGAGGCCAGTCCCGGGTACGAACGACATTTATAACTGATAACGGTTGCCCATGAGGCCGGCATTTAACAACAATGGTAACAGCTCCTACGAGGTCAATCCAAGGGTATGGAATTACAAAGAATGAAGAAATATTACTAATAATCAAACGTATTTAAATTAACTGAAAGTGCTGCAATCAAATATTTTCAACAAAGTAAAGAAGATATATGATGATTACGCAATTTTGGCAAACCAAAAACTAATTGATTGAAAATATAATTATCCGCAAATTGTCAGAAAGTGCAAAAGATTGTCAGAAAAAATTATAAAATTATAAGACCAAAGAATTCAGGCAGTAGGGGAATCAAGTGAGCAGTGGACATCAACAAGACGACCATCAACGATCTCTTTATAGGATCGCCTGTATGTTCAAATCAGATATAACAATTGATCTGCTCCATACTTCCCAAACCAATCTTGCAATTACTACACAATGGATGATCGTTGTTTCAGAATGGTAGTATTTGGCTGCGCCCTCCTCTGATTTTTTGCTAAGGTGGACTTCCATAGAGGATATTATACTGGGGCAAGGTCAGAAACAAAATTTTGGCAAGCTATCATCAAGTTTTCTACATTGAATCGAGTGACTCCTGACAACCTCCCCAATCAAACCGAGCCAATAGTAGGTCTTTGTTCGAGCCAAACTTGACAAAGTTCACCTTGTAAAGTTATCCATAGTCTTTTGATAATTTCATCTTCACAGCATACTCCCCACGCATAATTGTTAGCCAACGATTTTCTTCCTCACTTTGAGAGTTGAGGGGCAAGACCCCACCATCATCTAAAAGTCTAAACTCAGCCGCTTAATAGCTGCGCAAAAATTCATGAGCACGCTAAGTAACTTAAGAAGAGTGTTCAAAGACTTAAAGTTATACCTAATTGCTTGACCCAGCACAGTGAATTCAGTGACAAAGATTATTATTTCCTCGCTTGTCACCACCGTAGAACGCCCAACCGAGGGCCGAGTAGACCTGAAGACATGCACGGATTTTCATCATTCAAAGCTTAACGGCCTGTCACAAAGGCCTTCATCAAGAAAATCTTATCCAGGTCGGGGACGCTTCAGTCGATTTTCAGCATAAACGGGCTTTGTCGCCCGGGGATCCTCATCCACCGAAAAGGAGAATCAAGCAAGAGAATCTAGTGCACTACTAAGGAGACGAAATAGACTCTCCCACCTGAACCGAAGGCACTTGGAGGTTCCCAGAGGCCTTAAACATCTTCAGCATCGTCACCGGTAGGTCTTCTTCTTCAAGTTCTTCATTTTCGAAACAAAAACCTACCAAATGAGAATTACATTAGAAAGGTGTATGGTAAAGAGCATAGATTAACTATAGATCAATCACCAACCGACACCTTTTAATAAGTTCATCACAAGAAAAGAAGAGGCATCCCGTCAAGCTCCGAGCGACAAACCCCCTCCTACTCCTCCATGTCCTTTTGACAAACGATCATGACACGGCCTGCTGAGGTCCAATGAGGGGAAAGAAAGGACTCCTGAAAGTTGCCTGGGCCAAGAGGTTTAAACCAACGACCGTTGCCCAACTTTAAAGTAGCGATCCTGAAAAACTTTGAAGCTCTCGAGGAAAGGCTTCACGCTCAAGGCCTCGGCCGACTGTTTAAAGAAGTCCAAACTACCTTTGTAACTTTATGGAGGAAAAACGAGAAAAATGCTAAGTGAAGGAGCCCCGCCTAAGTTTCACAGAGCATTAATGCCCCAAAGGCCTAACTATTCGGATGGAGCCGGTAGGAGAGCCGATGTTCAAGGCCAAGAATTGACCGCCTCAAGCGCATGAAATGGGAAGTTTTATACCCAATTTCGCAAGCGGTTTAATACAAGAAAAAAGGAGCTTTCATGAGCCGCCTTGACGCTACCGCATACACCGGTTCGCCTGCTAGCATGGATGTACCTGCCACCAATTACGGGCCACGCTACATATAGCTTATAGTGTTTGGCAAAGGCACTGCTATGTGTGAATGTGTAAGACACCTTTTCATGCCCTGATCGACGACGCATGCCAGATTATCGTAAAGATCATCCCCAAATTATCGCATTCAAAACCCAAAAGGAAGAATCTCTGATGAATCGGATGCAGGAGCTGACGCACCGACTAAGGGACGGGGGAGCAGCTTTCCGACGCAGCCTCTTTTCCTCGAAAACTGGTTTCCCCGAGTAGGGAACCAGTATCATCCTCAGCGGCACTTTAACAGACAAGCGAGGGTCGCTTTAGACCCAAGCAAAAAAGACGATTTCTCAGAGAATAAAATCTCACCTCAGTGCTTGAAAATCAAAGAAAAGAAAAAAAAAGAAAAGGGAAGAAGAACACTTTACCCCAAAAATGCAAAGACAAAAAGAAGACGAGGAGTTACCTGATCCATGCCTACCGAAAGGAAGCGAAGACGAAAGGTAGCAAAAGAAGAGTAGGAAAGAAGATGTGTCGGTGGTAAACAATATTCCTCTTCCTGAACCAAAGAAGTGGGGAAAGTGAAATGACTCAAGGTTTAGAGAAAAAGTAACAAGTCCTCTAAGTTATAAGACAAAGCGACACGCCAATTATCGTGCACCAAAACCACGCGCCGCATCCCCAAAATATTCAAATTGAATCCCAAACGACAACATCCCGTGCATGGGAAGCCAGGTGGTTCTTTTGCTCGAGTAAGATGTTTATGTATAGAGACAAAGCTCGGAAAAATGGCATCATCCGAACTGAGCCCCAGCCTACCTGATACCTATAAGCTACCGATCGACCCCTCGAGGATCTGCTTGTCTCATAAGCGATGATCGCTATGAATCAACCGATGTCGATTTAATCCGCTGGGCAAACACCCTGCCTCACACCCGCCTGTCTGTATCAGTTGCTTAAAGAACGTGAAATTTTATACTACATGTACATATATATATATATATATATATATATATATATATATATATATATATATATATATATATATATATATATATTCAATGTACGCGATTCAATCCACCTATCACTGCCTCACACCTGCTCTGTACTGTTCAAGATGGGATGACGACTTTTATACTACATGTATATATATATATATATATATATATATATATATATATATATATATATATATATATATATATATATATATATATATATATATATATATATATATATAATATATATAAAATTAAACTACAGACCTACTATATAATTTTAATACTTTACTTTTTAAAATTTTAGTTCCTATAATTTATATATTTCGATTTAATTATATAATTTTCTTTTTTAATTCAGTCCTTCCTCAAAGAACTAAATATAATATGCCATCAACGTCTGTTATATCATGCCAATATAATACCATCAGAGTATATTTAATGGAAAATAAAGCATAATGAACGTTCATTAGGTGTTCTTTATATGCTTTATTTTCCATTAGAGATATTCAGTAAGCACTTTTTAGATATTCGTTTAATCTTAAGTCTGTGCTCCTTTGCGCAGAGTTCTATTTGGATGCTCTTTTTCTGTAAATAGTAACAAAACTAAACTAATGGTGTTATATATAATGAAAATTAAGAGTAAGAATTATTTTGAAAATATTTGTTAAGTATTAAAATAAAATAAATGTAGGATTAAAAGAGTGAGTTATAAAACAATTTTATTTAACCTTCAAATTTTATTTAAATATTTTTAGTTCTTTAAAATATGACATTTGTAATTTTAGTTTTATTTAAATTTTATTCATTTTAATTTGTAATTTTCACCTAATTTAATAAAAAACAGTGTGTTTTATCCTCTCAATTGCCTATCAAGAGGACTAATGTGATACTCTAATTTTGTCCTTGACATTAAAAAGTGGAATAAGACAAGGAATCTGAGAAGCGGTAGGTCAAGTCCTGTAATGTGCCTAGGTAAGTTGCAGTGGAGTTGCACGCTGAGCCTGGCCTTTCAGAAAGTCACCCAAATTCCAAGCATCTCAAGAGAACCATGACGAGGGAAGCACTTTTCGCCGCGATGGTCAAGTGGAAAGGAATGAGGTCACCATCGTATTGAATGAATGAGTCATTTGATTAATTAGGGCCGAGTCTGTGAGGCTCATGGGAGCCACCACATTAATGTAAAGATCTGAAAGATCGTGGAAGTGGAAGCTAGTCTAAAGTGGTGTTTGTTAAAGGAAAAGTGGATCAAAAAAACTTTTTGCAGAGAGAATTGCTGGAAAGAGGTTATTGTGAGGAGAAAAGGAGAAAGGAAGACAAGAGGAGAAAGATGTGAGTAAGATTGCCCCTCAACGCGACAACGGTACACCCGATACTAGGTAAAAGCCCTGAAACTTTGGGAAAGGTAGAGACACACTTCACTGTAACTTGTATGGGTCACTACCTAAATCGATAGGCGACTCGAATCGGCTATGTCTCAAATCATACCTAATACATCCTGTAAATATCCTTTAATCTTTCAGAGCAACACAACTGAAACGAAGTACAACAG